>JBBPBX010075921.1:0-17239 GCA_038048925.1 Garcialebias charrua | reverse complement strand
TGCAAAGAGAACAACCTTCACATGAATGTGAAGAAGACGAAGGAGATGATTGTGGACTTCAGAAGGAACAAACACACCCACACCCCACTGTATATAGGTGGATCTGCGGTGGAGGTGGTCTCCAGTTACAAGTACCTGGGTGTACACTTGAATGATAACCTCAGCTGGAGCAATAACACCACCAGCCTGATCAAGAAAGGTCATCAGAGACTCTACTTCCTCAGACGGCTGAGACGAGCTGGTCTGAGAAGCTCAGTCCTCACCTCGTTCTACAGGTGTGCAGTGGAGAGCGTCCTGTGCTCCAGCATCAACGTGTGGCATGGAGGCTGCACAGTTGCAGAGAGGAAAGCTCTACAAAGAGTGGTGAAGGCTGCACAGAAGTCTGTGGGAGTCAGTCTCCCCACCATCACAGACATTTACACCTCCAGATGCAGAAAAAGAGCCACCTGCATCATGAAAGACCTCACTCACCCAGCACACTCACTCTTTGCACCACTCCCCTCGGGACGGAGGTTGAGGAGCATCAAATGTAGAACCACTAGACTGAGGAACAGCTTCTACCCTGAGGCTGTCAGACTCATGAATAAATAAATAATAAGAATAAACACTGCAAAATGTCACATCATGCTGATACTGATCTGTTTCTTGTTGCTGCGTTCATCTGTGACCATCTGCTCATGTTCGTGCTGCTGTTTATAATGATGTTTTTCTACTACATTAGGGCTTAGTGTATTACTAGCTGATGTCTCTCTTAGTTAATCCTAGATGTTATTATTGTTTTTCTCTTGCATTTGTTGTTGGATGTAACTGGGACCCTGTGTACATAATCTCGTTTTCAACACATGTACTACATGCGGTGCAAATGACAATAAATTCTCTCTGACTCTGACTCTGACTCTGACCTTCCTACAATGCCTTGCATTGACCAAGGTGCTTAACAGGACAGAAAATATAAAAACTGGTACAACAAATCAGTGAAAATAGAATAAAAAAAACAACGGCAATAAAAGGAGGCAATGGAAATAAAAATGCTACATACTAAAATACCAAAGTAATAAAAGTTACACACTGAAAGCTTTTTTGAACAAGTGGGTCTTCAGTCTGGTTTTGAACAGAGTCAGATCAGAGGTGGCACGCAGCTCAAGGGGGAGACTAGACAGATCCAGGATTTTTACAGACCACAATCGCTAAAAACTGATGTTGAGCTAAAGATTTTGAGGTTTTTAATGAGTGTTTCATTAAGCTCAGATGGAAATAAATCACTTTTCCTCAAATCAAAATTGAAACAAACAAAATCTAAGCCATCACATGCTGTCGATGTACAGGTAGTCCCCGACTTACGAGCGAGTTCCGTACCTACGGGCCGTTCGTAAGTCGAAAATCCGCAAGTAGGATCACATACAAAAAATTAAAAATATATATTTTTAAATAAATAAATAGATGTACAGTACTGTTCAGTCACCAAGCACTTAGCCTATCCTAACAGTTTTTAAAGATGAAGGAGTGAGTTGAATTGTCTCCCTTTCACATAAAGGGAGCTAGCTTCCTTTATGTGAATGGAGCCTGCTAGGGAGGAGGGAGACAATTCAACTCACTCCTTAACTATGTTATGATAGGCTAAGTGCTTGGTAACTGCACAGTACTGTACATTTATTTATTTATTATAAAAATAAAAAAAATTATGAGATGCGCATTCGTAATTCCGAAACGTCGTAAGTCGGGGGCGTCATAAGTCGACGAGGACTACCTGTATTTGGTATTTGCTCCTTTTCTGACTCTGCATTCTTCTAATTCCTGTCATTTCTGCAGAGTTGTATCTTCTACAGTTTTCTGTATATTTTGCTACACTTCATTTTTTTCATGGTGACAACTGCTGACCCAGAGCTTCCCTCTCATCTCCTCCAGTTTATTCAATATCTGATCGGCCCCTTCGCAGATAAACCATAGTAATTGTGTTTATGAATCCCTGCTGGGCTTTCAGGCCTTATTTGTGGTACACATCCTCTTTAAATCAAACACACACACACACACATACAGAGAGAGAGTTCTGCTTTTCTTGAATCTGAAGCGAGTCGTTTCTCAAAAGCTTTCAACAAAAGACAGACAAGATGTGATCAGTACTGCTGGACCAGGCTGATCACATTTAATATATGATTCTGTATTTTCTGTCTTAGTCTGCCACATTTTCTGTAGATGAATGTGAAAGTATGTTCTTTGAGAGCAACTATAATCTCTGGGTCAGGTTGTGTTGTTTAAACACATTCAGTTTATGGGAAACTTGTTACCCTGCAGAACAGAGACTGTTAAACAAAACAAGTCTGTCACTATTATTAGAGATGATGGCATGTGATCAACAGCAAATAAAGCATTAAGTAGATACATTTTAATACAATAACAAAAAGCACGTAGATGCTGTGTCGAAAATAATGAAAAATTAAAAGCCTGTCGGTCCTCATATGAATACATATTTCCTGAAGCCTTTTATGCCACAGCTTTCAACACGTCCTCTTATGATCACAGTCTAACATTCAATGATAGCACCCTACACACCAATTAATAATGAGAAGTGGCGACCCGA
This sequence comes from Garcialebias charrua, assembly GCA_038048925.1. Taxonomy (NCBI): domain Eukaryota; kingdom Metazoa; phylum Chordata; class Actinopteri; order Cyprinodontiformes; family Rivulidae; genus Garcialebias; species Garcialebias charrua. The sequence goes on along the minus strand of JBBPBX010075921.1, from coordinate 14,661 downwards.
CGCGTCGAGTATGTGACACGGAGGGACCCTGAGCCCAAGCATCAATATATGACGAGTAGGGAGTGATGTAAAGAGACAAGTTGTAGTTTTGATCTACCATTAATCTTGCAAGATGTTCAACCTCAGCTAAATATGTTGATGGGTAAGTATCTGCCACTACCACCAAATATATCTCAATATTAGCTATACAGTATTGATTGACTAAGGTCATTTTTGTGTTGGCTAAAGTCAAGTACCTGTAGTGGCCATCTTAAATTGGGTTTACCCTAAATGGTATTCAGTTGTAGATGTACATTCAGTGATTATTTTCAGATGACATTAAACTCTATTTAGCGGTTCCTGAGCATTTTCACTAAGAGACAAGGTTAACTCCAGTAGTGGATGTTAAAGTTTTAGGGATGCACAATATTGGATTTTTGGCCGATATTCGATATGTTAAAACGCATTTGTCTGATAACGATACCAATACTGATATTTTTTTCCCTAGACTTACTTACAGAGACTACAAAGTTTTCTCTGCTGTGTAATTAAAACACTTTATTCTGCATGGTCTTTGTTAATTTGGCCTGCTACCAAATGCAGATGCCAAAAAGGGGCTGAAAATGATGCAACACTTCAACTTGGATTATGTTTAATGTCAAATGTATTCAGGACATTTACTCTAACACAACGACAACACTCGAACAGTGCAAATTTGTAAATTTTCACAAATCTAAACTCAGCGGCGCACATGATGTCAAACATAATGTTGTGCTGGTGCTGCAGACATCCTTGTCACGGGGTTGTCATACAAAAGCAGCGCCTTGTATATTGGTGAGTTTGTTTTGATCGAATGACCGATGTCCGATATTTAACTTTATCGCTAATATCAGCCGAAACCGATACCATGCCGATAATATTGTGCATCCCTATAAAGTTTAAAAGTAGATCTGATCCATTAGTGCTCAAAGGTCCCTTCTACTACTACACCAAGTTTTAGCTCAGTATCTGTAAAACTGGCTGAGTTATGGTGATTTATTTATTTTAGGTCAGCTGGCCGTGGCACAGGCTAACCTCACCAGAAACATGAATACAGTAGATTTATGATGTACTTGAATTTCGCACGAAGTCCATAGCCCACACACATACACACACTTGACCATAACGTATGTGAGGTTTATGTTATTGTCTTCCTTGTGTAAATAAATAACACTGGAGATGAGAGTAATATCTAACATTTTCCTCTTTTCCTGCTTTACTGTATAGTCACTTCAAATTCACAATAAACTCTGTTTTGTCCTTATGTCTTTTAGTTCATGTCAGCAGCATCTGTTATTGTGTCCAGAATCAACCTTTGTGTGGGATTTTAAAAACCTTTGCATCCCATTCCATCCTGCATTATTAAACCTGACGTGTTTTTTTTTTGTGTGTTTTTTTTCATGACGCTGTGCTCAAGTTCATGAAAGTTTAGCCCGGGTTAAACCCTGCTGGCTACGAGATGCTCAAGAAAGAGTAAATAAGTGTATTTATTTTTGGGTGGGAAGAGATTGGATGATATAAATAATAGATGGATGCACAGGATGCTCGGTTCTGCTTGAAAAATAAATAATAATGATAAAACAAAAACTCCCAGCTGAGTCAAATCCTTCACATAAATCAATAAACAATCCAGAGCTGCAGACTTTGTTTTATTGCTGCTCAGAGGAAGATAAAGAGAAGTGTGACACAAAATGTAAACTGATCATGTGCTAGAAAATTATTAATGGAAGAAAGGATCCACATAAATACTCCTCCTAAAAATCAACAACTTTTTATCCGTGTTTTAGTTTATCTTGAAAATCAGCCCGTGATGGAGGCTAACTCGATGTGATCTTCAGTTTTTTTTAAATAATTTATCGCTGCCAGGAACATGATGCAATCTATTATAATTAACTATTATTATAGTAATTATTATTAACAAGATAATAGTATTAATAATAGTATTATTGTTATTAATTATATTACTGTTATCCTTGTATATAATACCTTGTGCATGTGCTAGTTTGTCTGTTAGCAAAAAAAAATCTTGTGATATATTATTATAAGAGCACTTTATTGAACTTAACATAAAAATGTTTACAACTCAGCAAATTTTACAGATATTGAGCTAAGCCTTTGTGTGGTAGTAACTGAGAGTTATCCCCAACTCTTACTTTGAACATTAACAGATCATGCAATTTCTTTATTATTTTTATCATTATTATTATTATTTTGGCATGCATGCAAGTTTTAAACAATGCTTCTTTATTTTTTTTTCAAGAAGTGCAAGTTTCATGTTTCCTTTTTTCAGCTGTTACCTCAAGAAACGTTTTTCGGGGGTGGGGGGGAATAATTTCACTCAATTTTTTTTTTTTTATTAAGTATAATCTACTGGAGATGAGGAAAGTAATTTTTCACATCTCCTTGACACCATCCTGAAAATGAACAGTTTACTTTCCTCGTACATCAGATCTTTGTTATATTTTATGAGGTCGACAGCTCACGTTTGCCAGTGAGATCATCAACTATTAACCAGCCTTAGAGCAAGGCATTACTTTGAGATGCAAATTGAGTAGGAATACAAATGCTAATGTCAACACGAACTGGCGGGATGAACTGAGCTGTGGGCGAAAACAACTTGGTGGCAAAATATGTTATGTGTCTTAAAGATGAATGAGCTTGCAGAGCATTTCTGTTCTTCTTCTGGCGCTCAACTGGTTAACTCCAGCACTCCCATGCTGCTGATTTCCAGCAGAAATCTCCTGAAGCCCCCAAAAGAAACAGAAAAGTGACCTTGTGAGATAAACAAGCAAATGAAATCTGTGTGCATTTCCAATTTAAGTGTTAGTCGGAGTGGTTTAGCCAAGAATAACTTTGTAAACGTGTAAATTGTCTTGCTTCTTTCAACTTTCACAGGAGAAGTTTCCTGTTACTGTTATCCTTTTCGATAACACAAACCAAAAGGAAGCTCTAGGTGTTGACACTGCAACTGTACTCTTTGTTTAATTTCTCCCTTCTTGCCAGTGCTATTCTTGTAACTGCAGTAGATTTTAAAGAAAAGTACAACTGTGAGTAGTTACTACCAGGGTCCAGGCTGCTTAAAGCATGTCGACCATGGCAAATGTTGCCCCAATCACCCTGTCAAATGTATCAGATTTGTGGCATAATAACTAGTAATGATAAGTTGTATTTGAGGCGTATTGAGATCATGTGTATAGAAATTGTATTAAATGAATCTCGTTCCTCAAAATCTACAAACTATACCCCATTATGACAATGTGGACGTTTTTATTCTTTATTTTTGCAACTTTAAAACTAAAAAACTAACTAATCCCATTTATAATAATTTTATCACATTTTATTTATTCTCAGCCATGAAGCTCAAAATTGAGCTCAGATGCAGACTATTTCTACTGATCATCCTTGAGATGTTTCTACAACTTAAATTGAGTCCACCTGTGGTAAATTCAGTTGATTGGACTTGATTTGGAAAGGCACACACCTGTCTATACAGTGGGGTAAAATAAGTATTTGATACACTGCCGATTTTGTAAGTTTTTCCACCTACAGACACTGGAGAGGTCTCTAATTTTAGTAGGTACACTTCAAACGTGAGATACAGAATCTAAGAAAAAAAATCCATAAAATCACAATGTATGATCTTTTAAAATAATTAATTTGCATTGTATTGCATGAAATGAGTATTTGATACAATAAAAAAAAACTGAACTTAATATCTGGACTTTGAACTTAACTTATATACTTGTATACTTCCTGCTTGCTCTCGACGAAGACAGACACTTTTTCTCCCGCTCCTGCCTCCCTCTTGCTTTTTGCTCTTGTCCTGTGAATCTTTCTCAGATCCTTTCTTTACACCTCTGTGGACCTGTATCAGAGCTGAGCCTGCTAATAGACATTGTACCATCTCTTATCAGAACTATGGAACTTTCTGGCAGCGCTTACAGACAACTCACCGTCTTTGTCGGCCTCCTTCTCATAAATGCATCATGATGTCATTATGTGCTGTTTATGTGTGAGGTCTTTATTTATTTATTTATTTATTTATTTTTCATTTCTCACACTGTTTCCCGGCCAGGACATGGTGCAAGATACTTTTTTTTAACTTCCCCTCCCTTGGTGTTTTCTCTTTTCCATAATTTTGTCTGTTTGTCATTCTAAAACAGGCGTCACTTGTAAATGAGTCTCCGAGGCTCAGTGTAATTAATCTGTATGAATAAAGGTTGAATGAATGAATGGTACAGAAACCTTTGTTTGCAGTTACAGAGGTCAGACATTTCCTGGAGTTCTTGACCAGGTTCACACACTGCAACAGGATTTTGACCCACTCCTCCCTGCAGATCTTTTCCAGATCTTTCAGATTTCTGGGCTGTCGCTGGGCAACATTGAGTTTCAGTTCCCTCCAAAAAATTATATTGGATTCAGGTCTGGAGACTGGCTAGGCCAGTCCAGGACCTTGAAATGCTTCTTATGGAGCCACTCCTTGGCTGTGTGTTTCGGGTCATCCTGGAAGACTCAGCCACGACCCATCTTTAATGCTCTTACTGTGGGAAGGTGGTTGTTGGCCACAATCTCGCGATACATGACCCATCCATCTTCCCTTCAGTACGGTGCAGTCGTCTTGTCACATTTGCAGAAAAACACCCCCAAAGAATGATGTTTCCACCCCGTTGCTTCACAGTAGAGACGGTGTTCTTGGTGTTGAACTCATCCTTCTTCTTCCTCCAAACACGGCGAGTGGAGTTAATATCAAATAGCTCTATTTTGTTGTCATCTGACCACTTGACCTTCTCCCATGCCTCCTCCGGATCATCCAGATGATCATTAATGAACTTCAAATGGGCCTGGACATGTGCTGGCGTGAGCAGGGGGATCTAGGCACTTAGCCTATCCTAACACAGTACCCTACATAATTATCAAAAAACACATGTTTGGGAGCCATAATGAAGGGCAAAAAGAGTTAATGGCCTACTGGGATGCTGGTGACGCTATCCTCGGTCCATCCGCCGTATTCCGTTTACGATGTAAAACCGCGTTCACAGTATTCCTCTGCCACTGTACCGCATACAGTACAATATTTTCCGCCGCTGCACCGCGTACAGTACAGTATTTTCTGTCGCTGCTTTACGACGTTTACGACGTAAAACCGGTCCATTCGCCGTATTCCGCATTCCGTTTGCAACGTAAAACCACGTTCACAGTACAGTGCAGTATTCCTTTGCCGCTACGTTTACGATGTAAAACTGGTCCATCCGCCGTATTCCGCATTCCATTTGCGACGTAAAACCGCGTTCACAGTACAGTGCAGTATTCCTCCGCCGCTACGTTTACGACGTAAAACCGGTCCATCCGCCGTATTCCGCATTCCGTTTGCGACGTATAACCGCATTCACAGTACAGTGCAGTATTCCTCCGCCGCTACGTTTACGACGTAAAACCGGTCCATCCGCCGTATTCCGCATTCCGTTTACGACGTAGAACCGCGTTCACTGTACAGTGCAGTATTCCTCCGTCGCTGCACTGCGTACAGTACAATACTGTATTCTTCCGCCGCTGCGCCACGACGTATGACGTAAAACTGCGTAACTCGAACTAAGGCTTTTCATAGTAAATGGGAGATGCGTCATAACCACAAAACGTCATAACTCGAGACCGTTGTAACCTGAGGACTACCTGTATTCTAATTTGTTTAGATGTACCTGTAGTGGAGTTGAGGCTAAATCACTAGTAATTCAAGCCACTCATGTTGGTCACAAATCTGATTTTAAATGGTTCAAAATCCATTTTTTAGGGAGTCATTCTGGTTTAAGGTGTTGGATACATCCTTCTTTAATTTTCAGGAATTCAATAATTTGTTTCTGCCTCGTGATTAAAAACTCATCTTGTACTTTGTTTACTCGCCACCAGCCTTACCCGAGTTGGATGAGCTGACGATGGAGTGTGTTCTGGTGGAGCTGGAGAGTGTGTGTGAAGAAAAGATGCAGCAGGCCATCGAGACGGAGGAAGGCCTGGGCATCGAGTACGACGAGGACGTTGTGTGTGACGTCTGCCGCTCGCCCGAGGGAGAGGACGGCAACGAGATGGTCTTCTGTGACAAGTGCAACGTCTGCGTTCATCAGGTCAGCAACCCCAGAAATCATTCTTCTCTCCTGATCCAAACGAGGCTGAGAGGACCAACGCAAACTGCTAAATCGAGGTCGTTCAGAAACGAGGGTTAGCTGTTTCTCCAGCTGATTGATTCATGAATACACTTTGGCTGCTTCACATATAGAGCCTGCGACAGCCCGAGGCCTGGCTTTTCAGTGTTTATTTGTGACAAGGTGTTAATTATTGTATCTGCGACACACCCTCAGTGTGATCAGATGAGCTCTGCTTACTTGCTGCTACGACACGGGATGGAAATCATCTTCTGACAAATGTCATCTCAGGTTGTAAACACAAAAAATAAAAATCACAGAAGTGTGGAAACAAATGCTCAGAGCCCGAAGCATCAGGAAGCAAATTCTGTTGTCAAAAGTTTTAATATTGGTATTTTTCAAACGGAAACAAACTACCGGTAGTTTTGTTGTAAGGATGGGCTTTCAGGATAAATAAACAAAAAAAGTAGAAATAAATGTATAAAACTCCCAGAGCTTCTTTACTGTCTTCCCAGTTTTATTATTTCTAGAGTTATTCTGAATGTCACAGAAGGGAACAAATATCTGAAAGAGCCCAAAGTATTGAGAAATACAAATGTGCTTTAGAAATACTGATTTGTTTTATTAGTAAACTTATTTGATCAACAAGTACATTTATTAGTTGGTTTCAGTAAATAAGAAAATTTGTTTCTGTTCACTTTAACAGCAATTTGTCAGAGTAAAAAAAATAAAATAAAAATTTGTCAGTTTTTTGTTCTTATTGTGTTTGAACTTTTAGTTCTTGTAAGAAAATTAGGCCTGGATATCTTTGGCATCTTTCTTACATTTCTACTTTAAACAAACAAGTGATATTTTATCCTGACTTTTTGTAAATTAACTTTTATTAGAAACAAACTTATTTGGGAAAGGGACACGTTGGCTCAGGTGGAGGAGTTCGAGTTTTTGGACGTCTTGTAGGATGGAGTGGGAGATGGATTGAGCCTCGTCCTCGGTAATGAAGGCATTGTATTGGTCATTCGTGGTGAAGAGATAGCTGAGTTGAAAGACAAAACTCCGATTTACCTGTGAACATGAGGTTTGGATCATGACCAAAAGAACGAGATCCTGGATACAAGCGATGGAAATGAGCTTCTTTCGTAGGGTGGCCGGGCTCTGCCTTAGAAACCGGGTAAGGAGCTCCGTCACCTGGAGGGGGCTTGGAGTAGAGCCGCTGCTCCTCCGCGTTGAAAGGAGTAATTTGAGGTGGTTCGAGCATCTGATTAGGATGCCTCCTTAGAGGTTTCAGGGCACTTCCCACTGGTAAGAGGCCACACGGAAGACCTAGACGTCGCTGAAGGGACTGTGCATCTTCTCTGACCTGGGAACACCTCGGGGTCACTCAGGGTGAACTAGAAAGTATCACTCTGGGGAGAGAGATGTCTGGGTTTCTCATGGATCTGTTGCCTCTGTGACCTGACTATGGATAAGCAGCAGAAGATGAAGAAGAAACAATAAGTCTATACCGTCGATACATCCGGCAGTTAATATTGATACATATACGTGCACATGCTGTAAGACATTTTTGAAGAATTAAAGCCAGCTTTTGGTTTTTGTGTTTGTAGAACATCTGAAACATGCTCCCCTTCAAACCACAACTGAAGGACTAGCTTATCTGCAGTTTGTGCATTTCACTTGTGCACTTTGCAAAAAAACAACGAGCTACTTCACCATTACAAAAATAAGAGTTGCTGTTCCTTAAACAAGAAAACACAGTTGTTGTTATTTTCAATAATTAAAGTAAATACTGTATATTATCAAATCAAGTTTTTTTTCTTCTCATGTTGCCTCTGAAACAGGCTCATGTGCACCCTCACAGCGCTGGATTAGCATCTTCTAATATTTGTTTTACTTCTATTTTTAATCTGTGTTGCAGTTTGCTCTAACTTCAGTCCACTCCTTTACAGAAGACGAGACAACATGAAACATTAACAGCACAAGTTATTTATCAAGTTCAACACCAACTTTTTGTCTTTTTAAACCTTTTTGATATACAGTATACTGTATATATATTTTTTTTTCATTCCTGCTTTAGCCAATTTTTACCCAAACATTTACTATTACAGTATGAAATATTTCTCATTTTTGCAAACAGTAACTAACTCTGCCGTTGTGTTTCTTTTCTGTCTCACAGGCTTGTTACGGCATCCTGAAAGTGCCACAGGGGAACTGGCTCTGTCGGATCTGCGCACTGGGAGTTCAGCCAAAATGTCTGCTGTGTCCCAAGAGGGGTGGGGCCCTGAAGCCCACCCGCAGTGGAACCAAGTGGGTCCACGTCAGCTGTGCCTTATGGATCCCTGAGGTGAGACCTGATGGGAAGACCCCAGAGCTGACTGTTAAGAAGTAAAGATGCACTGATTATAGTACTTCTTTAAAGGCTTATTCCAGTTTCTACACTTTTCAAGTTTTGACGTGCTCATTTTGATTTCTTTATATAAAAAACATATGGCAGCATACAAATTTATCCAATTTTAATGTCTGTATTCATAATAAATTGTTCACAGCACAAAAATAACTTGGATTGTCTCCAATACAACACCCAGGTCGCTATGAATTATTTCTTTCAAATTATTAGACAAATGTATTTGTTGGTAAAAAGTTAAACTATTAGTTCTTTAACATTTATTTATTTTTTTTTTTTCAAATTTTCTTCTCAAAATAGTAAAGTGAACCATATTACCTCTTTTTTCTTTCTTTGTACAAACTTCAGATTAAAGAAATATTGTAACTAACAATATTTTGGAGGATGCAACATTAATTTTACATGCTGGTGTAGATTCTCAGTCGTCCAGGACATGATAAAATCAAAAAAGGCGTTCAATACAGAACAACTGGACTTTATTTGTAACAAACAAGACGTTTGAGGACCAAAATGTACATATTTTGGACCGAGAGCACAGGTGGTTTGAGAGAGGTGTGAAGGAGGCGATTTATGTAAAAAGAGAGAAACCATCGTTAAACAGAGGAGGAGGTCTAAGATTTCAACTTTCTAAAACTTATAGTGCAGCCCTGGATTTGGTCCCCAGGCGTCTCACACCTGATGAGAACAGAGGAGCTTTGTTTGTGAATTAGACCAACAAAGACTTTGACAGGTCCCTGTTATCAATGTGTGAAGTGTGGTTTTTGTCAATTTACATACAGTAGGATGTGTGTGTGTTTTCTGTAAGCTCTGCTTTCACACACTGAACTTTGAATGGGTCACAGGCACGTGTTATCCCAAGTATGTGTGTGTGTTAGCTTCCAATTTACCTAGTTTGGTGTGCACCAGTGGCCCAGCTTGCTTATAACTTCTCTCTCCCTCTCACAGTCTCCAATTGAGAAAGCTTATCGGATGATGAGCGAAACGTCTTGTTTGTTACAAATAAAGTCCAGTTGTTCTGTATTGAACGCCTTTTTTGATTAATTTTACAGTTGGATGTGTTAGACTGTTAAATCATTAACCATTTAGGACAAAAAAAAATTCCAATTCGTCCGGTAATAATTAAATTTTTCTTTGAGTATTTGACAAAGAGTGCCCGTTATCTGATTATAAAGAGAGTGACCCATGGCCATAGTTTTACACTTTATAATCCTTTTTAAACAAGATACAAGGGTTCTGATGTTCTGAGCAGTACTTTTTATTATTATTTTAATTTTTGAAGGAGGTAAGTAGTAGATTTTGTGTATTAAAAACATTTTTCACAGTTGAATTACGGTAATTCCTTGAATTCAACTACGGTATTGCAACTACAGGTAGTCCCTGACTTACGAGCGAGTTCCGTACTTATGAGTTGCTCGTAAACCGAAAATTCGTACCTCGGAACGGCCCGCACGTGCTATCTCGTAAAACCGGAAGTCCGCTCGCAAATCGGAAAAAAGACGCTAGCGCTGCGGCGCACACCCGTTTATCAACATGAGTCTGAACAAGCGTACATACTGATCCTTAAACATGCACAACACTTTATTTACAAGCAGTTAGCTAGCACATTACACCACACATTCATCTATAAACACATACCTGTACAGTTTTTTCTGTACAACAGTGCTTTTCTCCGCCTTTGTTTTTTGGGGGTCGGGGTACAGAAAATAGTGCTCATGTAACCTTCCGCCACTGTACTTTTCCATTTGTCACGCAACAGACACGTACCCCCCCTCCCCCTCCGCGCGCTCTATGTGCAGTCAAAGTGCAGTGCAACTGTCTAGTCCAGACAGAAAGGACTGTTAGTATCCTAACTTCATACAGAAAAAGTTTTAATAACTTACCGAAGAGCCGTCTGCGCGCCGCCTTCAGCTGCATCTGTTAGCATTTAGCCCCCCGAATCCGCAGCTCCGGGCAGTCCGGTTTATCTGCATCTCCAAAAATGCTGTCGGCTTTGTTATTCCAAGTTAGCTCGTTGTCCCCCGATATCTTCGGCTTCCAGGCCGACATCGATCCGAGCTCCAGGAACCTCTGATCGCACAAAGCCGGCTGTCGAATCTGCAGCGCTGGTGGGGTCCGCTTTAGCATGTTAGCCTTGGCTCATACCATGAGCTGCTGGTCTCGCGCGGCGCTGTGGGAGCGATCGGCGGAGCGATCGCGGCTGCTGCTCAAGTCCTGAGACATTCACAGAGTTCAGCGAGAGTTTCCAGTTAATTTATCTGTATGAGGCATCCTCTTATGGGAGAAACAGTCCTCCAAAAGCCGGCTGCCGAGTGCCGAGACTCTGGAACTAATGAATGTAAAATGGCGGAGGCGGTATTTCCGGTTCCTGGTTCCCGCAGGAAGTTGTTCAAAAAAGCATCATTTTTTTTTTTTTTAATAATAATGATACTTTACGTATTTATCAACCCATTTAAAACAACCACACCTGCAACAAAGGGCTGTACAAATGAAATTAAGAACATTTAAACACACAAAAAATAATAATAATAATAATTTCATATTTTTATTAATTATGATAATCTTGTAAAGTCGAACGCTCGTAGGTCAGGGAGCTCGTAAATCGGGGACCACCTGTAGACTTGTGGGGTACCCCAAGGTTCAGTTTTGGGCCCGATCCTCTTTTTATTGTATCTACGCCCTTTAGGTTTTATTTTGAAACGTTACAGTAATGTATCTTATCACTTGTATGCTGACGACATCCAGCTGTACTGTTCTTTTCGAATTTCTGAGTTCCATAAATTGACTGAACTCAGAAACTGTCTGTTGGATATCAAATCATGGCTGAACGACAATTATCTACAGTTAAATGCAAATAAAACAGAGACTCTTATCATTGCCCCGGATGATAAAATCCAAATTATCCAACAGCATCTTACGTTTTTAAATCTTTCAGTAAATAAGAACATCAGAAATTTGGGTGTCGTCTTTGATAGTTCTTTATCTTTGGACAGTCATTGTAAAGTGTTAGTTAGAAATTGTTTTTATCATCTAAGAAACATTTCAAAATTACGAAGTATTGTATCACAGAAGGAACTGGAGATGATTGTTCATGCTTTTATTTCGTCTCGGTTAGATTACTGTAACAGTCTTTTAATGGGTCTGAACAAATCTTCTTTGGCTCGCCTTCAGTCTGTGCAAAATGCTGCAGCGAGGCTGCTAACTAGAACCAATAGAAGAGCCCATATCACTCCTGTTCTGGCCTCCCTGCATTGGCTCCCCGTGCATTTCAGGAGTCATTTTAAAATTTTGGTTTTAACTTTCAGGGCATTGCATGGTCAGGCTCCCAAATATTTATCGGACCTTTTGAAGCCTCTCCGTCCCACCAGGACTTTGAGATCTTCAAATCAAATGCTACTGATGGTACCAAGAACGTATTTTAAAACACGTGGAGACAGAGCATTCCAAGTGGTGGCCCCGAGGCTTTGGAACGCTCTCCCTCTGTCACTGCGCAGCTCAGACTCTATCGACTCTTTTAAAAAAGATCTTAAAACGTATTTATTCAGACTGGCTTTTAATTAAATTTTATGTATTTTTTCTTTTTATTCTTTTTATTTTTGCTTGTGAAGCACTTTGTGATGTCATTGTCTGTGAAAGGTGCTATATAAATAAAGTTTACTTACTTACTTACTTACTAGACTGAATACAGTAGTCCCTCGATAATCGCAGGGGATCCGTATCCTGAAGCCCCGCGATAAGTGAAAAACTGCGAAGTGAGAATAGTAGTACAAGTAGTAAGTCGTAGTTTATTTTTGTGTATATATATATATATATATATGCGTTTTAAACTCTTCCCACACTCTTGCAATATTATAAACAATGTTTCTAAACTCTAAATGCTCTAAAAGATCTCAGACTGTCGTGATATCAGCTCCTTGCCTCCACTGCTCTCTGCCAGCGCTCTTGACCACGCCTATTTCTCCGCTTCATAGCGGAGATATGACACGCTGCCGGGGGAAGCTTTTTTCCGCAGCTGTGGGCTACACACAGGTGCAGCAGATGCTAAGTAATTTAAAATGATTTATTTTTTATAAAAATTCCATGCCGACTGCACGGCTCATCATCAATCAGCCATTTGAGTGTCATGTCCAATCTTACTTTGAAAAACCCCGATAGAGCGTGTCCGTGAAAAATGAACTCTGAAGTAGTGAGGGACTACTCTAGTTTAAAAAAAAAACGCCGGTCGTACCTGAGTCACACATACAGCCCTTGGATTATGAATATTTTGTAATTCATTGTAAGACATCTCTCTTTTTCTTGTGACTCTTTTATATTACCGTAATAAACCTCTGTGGTCAAAAGAGCGTACTGTTTTATGGCAAATATTTTCATGCCAGTAAATAAACAGACATGTTGTGGATTTATGATCTGTTAATCCAAAGGTTACAACATGATTTAGCGCCTTCAATGCTGGCATTTTGATTTAATATAGTACACAGAAAATCCCCATCAGGACAAGATTAACGTCTTCATGCTTTGTTTTAGAATTTTTGTGTTAACAGATAGCTCGTTTTTATTTAGTTTATTATAGAGGACGTGATGCTCTGGTGATGGACCGACTAACAGATGAGGTCAGGCAGGAATCCCCATGGACTATGATGTTTGCAGATGACATTGTGATCTGTGGTGAGAACAGGGAACAGGTGGAAGAGAACTTGGAGAGGTGGAGGTATGCTCTTGAAAGAAGAGGAATGAAAGTCAGTCGTAGTAAGACAGAGTACATGTGTGTGAATGAGAGGGAGGCCAGTGGAACAGTGAGGCTACAAGGAGCAGAGGTCACAAAGGTGCAGGACTTCAAGTACTTGGGGTCCACTGTCCAGGAAAATGGGGAATGTGGTAAAGAGGTGAAAAAGAGAGTCCAGGCAGGATGGAGTGGATGGAGAAAAGTTTCAGGAGTGATTTGTGACAAAAAGGTGTCAGCAAAGGTCAAAGGAAAAGTTTACAAGACAGTGGTGAGACCAGCTATGTTGTATGGTCTGGAGACAGTGGCATTGACAAAAAGACAGGAGAAAGAACTGGAAGTGGCAGAAATGAAGATGCTGAGGTTCTCCTTAGGAGTGACAAGGATGGATAAGATCAGGAATGAGATCATCAGAGGTACAGCACATGTTAAACAACTGGGAGATAAAGTTAGGGAGGCCAGACTGAGATGGTTTGGACATGTCCAGAGGAGGGACAGTGGTTATATTGGTAGAAGGATGTTAGAAATGCAGCTGCCAGGAAAAAGACAAAGAGGGAGACCAAAGAGGAGATATATGGATGCAGTTAGGGAGGACGTGGAGGTGGTTGGAGTGAGGACAGAGGATGCAGAGGACAGAGTGAGGTGGAGGAGGATGACTCGCTGTGGCGACCCCTGAAAAGGGAAAAGCCGAAAGAAGAAGAAGAAGAAGAAGAAGAAGAAGAGGACGTGTGGTGAGAATGGACAATAACCGCATCTCTTGACTCTTTTGGTTCACGTTTTGAAAAAAGGAAGAACAAATCGCACCGATCACTTGTTTCTACCAAGTCTAGGGTAACAGTGGACACTTTGTTTCAGCGATGTAGCTCCTTCAGTCTGCAGAGTGTGCATTTAGTGTAAAATGATTCAGGAGGACGCCGTTTTCAAGAGTGCAGCCGAGCAGACGCTCATTTTCACTTCTTGTGTCTTGATGGTATCTTTTGGCGACATCTGAAAGCTCCAAATGGAGCAGCTGTTTTCAGACCTGCTTTACGCCTTGAACACCTTTAAAGACGTTACCGCAGTGAGTTGTGTGTCTTCAGTCTATTCAGCACCGCTCCTCCACTGGCACATCTCTGAGTAACGGAGCAGCTTTTGGCTCCCTGAACCTTTTGCTTCTAATTGCCTTCTGTCACCCTTGATTGGACTAATTGTTTTCGCTGCTCCGTTTGCTTTTGTTTTCTCTTCCAACCGTAGAGGGAGGGAAAAATAATTTGCATGCATGTGAATTTGTGTTTGTGCCTGAGCTAAAGAGGTGTTAATATCCAAATGATCCACAGGGATACTCCCTGCCACACATTTTCTGATGCTACTCTGTCTAATTTAGTGAGGACCACATGATGCATCTGTGCAGATCT
>JBBPBX010075920.1:0-17239 GCA_038048925.1 Garcialebias charrua | reverse complement strand
ATATATATAAATAAATACATAAATAAAATTGAAATTAACAAATCAAGACCCCGACACACACACACACACACACGTCCCCAAATGTACTGTTGGTGAGTGTTGTTCTAAAGTGTACTTAAAAAGGAAAGAGAAGGAGCAAAGGCTGGCATTGTACCAGTTTCCCCTCCACTTCAACTTTAACCCAGGCCCTTATTGTACCTGGAGACAGTGATTCACGCATTCATTACATCTAGGCTTGATTACTGCAATTTACTTCTGTTTGGCGTCAGTCAAGCCACCATTGCACGATTACAACTGGTTCAGAACGCAGCTGCCCGATTTTTAACCAGCACACGCAAAAGAGAGCACATTACACCAGTCTTGGCCTCCCTTCACTGGCTACCGGTTCATCTTCGAATCCAATTCAAAATTCTCATGTATGTCTACAAATCGCTGAACAGTCTCGCCCCCGCCTATCTCTCGGATCTGATACACCCATATGTCCCTCCACGTGCTTTGAGGTCAGAGGATCAGGTACTCTTAATAGTTCCAGAAACTCGCCTTAAGCGCAGGGGTGACAGGGCGTTCTCTGTAGCAGGCCCAAGACTCTGGAACGAGTTACCGCTGCTCATCAAACAGGCCCCCTCCCTCTCGGTTTTCAAATCCCGGTTAAAAACTCACTACTACTCCATCGCTTTCAATGCCAGCTGATTTGTATTGGATCGTTTGATTTATGATCTGCAATGTTTTTATGTTTTTCGTGTTGTACTTCATTGTCTGTGTTGCCTGTTGCGTGTTTGTTTGTCCAGCACTTTGGTGTGGACTTTTTCCTGTTTAAAGTGCTTTATAAATAAAATGGTATGGTATGGTATTGTCTAAATGCATAATGTTGAGTGAGCATAGGCATGGGGGCGAGAGTGGTGTCATCCCGCCA
Organism: Garcialebias charrua; assembly: GCA_038048925.1. Lineage (NCBI taxonomy): Eukaryota > Metazoa > Chordata > Actinopteri > Cyprinodontiformes > Rivulidae > Garcialebias > Garcialebias charrua. The sequence goes on along the minus strand of JBBPBX010075920.1, from coordinate 16,326 downwards.
CCCATAACCTTAATGCTCACTCCATTCCCTATATGTCCCACCCTGATGCATTTCTCCTCATAGCTGGTGATTTCAACCAAGCAGATTTAAAGAGTATTACCAAAAACGTACAGAAACATAAACTTTCCAACAAGAGGCAAAAATACACTGGACCAAGTCTACACCACCATGAAAAGTACTTACAAGGCCCTCCCCCTCCCCAACATTGGTGCTTCTGACCTGTGTTATGCTAAAGTCAGCATACAGGCCACTGGTGAAAGTCACAAAACCAGTCCGCAAGCAGATACGAGTGTGGCCAGAGGGGTCTTCAGAGGCACTCCAGGACTGCTTTGACACCACAGATTGGGGTATGTTCAAAGAAGCTGCTACCACAAACAACAACACATGTCTCCAGGAGTACTCAGACACTGTATGTTCATACATCACCAAGTATATTGATGATGTAACCAACCTCAAAACCATCACTGTTCGGGCTAATCAGAAGCCATGGCTGACAGCTGAGGTTTACAGACTCCTGAAAGCCAGGAATGCTGCCTTCAAAGCGGGAGATCAGGTGGGCCTGAGGGCAGCCAGAAAGAACCTGGCCCGGGGCATCAGAAAGGCCAAGAAGCAGTATTCCAGGAAAATAGCTCACCGTTTCAAGGACAGCAAGGATACACGCAGTCTGTGGCAGGGAATACAGACCATCACAAACTACAAACCATCCCCCCAGACCTGTGACAGCTCAACCTCTACGTTGAATGAACTGAATGAGTTCTTTGCTCGGTTTGAGGCAAGTAACAGCACACCTGCACATAAACTCCCCCCCTCTCCTGATGGCCAGGTGCTGGGGCGTTCATTCATCAAGATTAACGCCCGGAAGGCCTCTGGTCCTGACAACATACCTGGTCGTGTGCTCAAGGACTGTGCAAGGGAACTCGCAACGGTCTTCACGGACATCTTTAACATCTCACTGAGCTAGGCCATCGTCCACACCCGTTTCAAAGCCATCACCATCATCCCTGTCCCAAAGAAGACAACGCCCGCATGCCTCAATGACTATCGCCCAGTAGCTCTCACCCCCATCCTGATGAAGTGCTTTGAACGGCTAGTCATGAAAAGCATCACATCTGTCCTCCCTGGATCCCTTCCAATTTGCATACTGACCTAATCGCTCAACAGCTCTCACACATCTGGACACGAAGGACTCTTATGTTAGAATGCTGTTCATCGACTTCAGCTCGGCATTCAACACCATCATCCCCCAACAGCTCATCCTTAAACTGGACAGTCTGGGGCTGAACACCTCAATGTGTAACTGGCTGCTAGACTTCCTGACCGGGAGACCACAGACAGTACGGGTCGGGAGTAACACATCTAGCACCATCACATTGAACACAGGGGCCCCACAAGGATGTGTGCTGAGCCCCCTTCTATTCACCCTGCTAACACACGACTGCACACCATCATACAGCTCCAACCACTTCATCAAGTTTGCGGACGACACAACAGTGGTGGGTCTCATCAGCAACAACGATGAGACGGACTACAGAAACGAGGTGAGCCGCCTGGCCTTGTGGTGCGGACATAACAATCTCACTCTCAACGTGGAGAAGACAAAGGAGATTGTTGTGGACTTCAGGAAGAGGGATGCTGAATTAAGAGTTTTATTAATGCTTTTCTGACTAAATGTTTATCAATTTTCAATGCTTCAAGCAAGTAGAACATTGTGTCAAGTATAGTGTCTGTTTCTGTAGCTGGTCTTGTCGTGAGAAAGTGGTGTGTAGTTTTCCGCTGGTGTCTGAGAACAGGGTCCGTTCTCCCACAAACAGCTGTGCAGACTTTTGCACGAAGTGCTAGTTCAGCACTTAGATGCTTGCCCATCTATTTCTTAGACAAGCCTGCAATAACAGACCTTGGGAGAAATCCTTCCACGTTAAGTCGAAAACATGTTTTTGCTAGAGTGAGTGCATCACGCATGCACACATGCACGCACGCACACACAACGTACACACGTCAATTTTATAAAATGAACTCTGTGTCAGATAAACATTGAGAGTCTGCCGTGATCCTGATCAAGATGCTCGGCTGCGTTGATGTATATTCCCGCCAAAACTGTGATGGCTCTCCCAGTTGTGTCAAAAGGTGAGGGATAATGATTTTACATCGATGCTTTGAGTTTGTATGTGCTGTTAGTACTGTGGCGAGATTAAACAGACACTTTAATCTTAGCAAGAAAACTGTTTGTGTGTGTTTGAACATGTATGTTTTTTTTCCTTTTTCCTTTTTTCTGTCACAGACTTCTTTAATAAATGACAGATCATTATTTTTAATTAAGTCTTCTGTGAGTTTTTTTTTTTCTAAACAAGTGTGTGTGCCTACCCTTCCACGAACTAAAATATGATAAAACATTAACCATTTGGGTTGATCTGAAATATCATAAAACATTTTGGCGACGAGGATAGGATACGATGGAGGGATGCACACCGTGCTGTTTAGAAGAAAAAAGAGGAAAAGTATGAAGCTGTGTTCTTGTAAGCGGGTGTGATTCACTTGTTGTTTTGGAAACGGATGAGAGATTCCCGCTGTTGAGAGCTGATAGAGGTGTGATTCCCTGTCAGCAATTTATGTCCTGTCGTGTCTTACAAGCGGTTTTGGGGGACGCCTTAAATGCTGCTGATCGATTCTTTGAGTGCTGAGGAGAATCTGAAGATAAATAGGAATTGTTTATGTATAGCTTGCCGTGCACGTAGCTAGAATGATAACAGAAGTATTTTTGCCAGGGTTAAAAGACAGAAAAATAACCCTTGTTGTCTATCTGAAAAGTAACCTAAGTATTTTTGCCAGGGTGGAAACCCTTGTGAGTTTTGTCTGAGGGAGTTTTTAAACAATTCATTAAGCCAGGTGATTTATTCGACAGGTTTATCAGTTGAAGTTAAAAAGACTGGTGATTTATTTTTTGACAGCTTAGTTGAAGTAAAAAAAAGAGAGAGGAGCAAGCGCTTTTATTAGAGTTTTAGCAAAGCTTGTGTGTGTGTCTGTGCAGCCGCATGAGAAGAGATTGTTGAAGGCACAGCTTTATAAGGAACAGAGAAGCAATTCCTGCAGGTCAGAAAGCTGTCCAGAAGTTTGAAGTATCAGAGGTGCATGTGTGCACCTAGGAGAAATGGAAAAAGAGTGTGTGCGAGTTTTTTGTTAATGAGGTTGTTTAAAAGGTGTGTGTGGTTGTGAGTGTGTTTGGAGAATGCGCGTGTGTACATCAGCTTCCGTTCCCTCTGTTGTAAGTAAAAACATAAAAAGAACTGAAGAGGGGAGACTGAGGGAGTTGTTGTTGAAGGAACGGAGGTCAGGAGACGGTCAGCATAGGGCTGTGCGATATGACGATATATATCGTGGGGACGATAGAAACGTGTCTATCGTGCTACTTTCCTTCTATCGTCTCTATCGTGATAAATAAGAATAAAAAAATAACGGTCGCAAAGAAGCTTCATATTGTGGTTTTGCGAGATGACGGCGCTGCTTTATGTTTGACGCACGCGCGGGTTAGCGACACATGCTTTACGTTGTTAAACTCGAGTTCAACAGAGACGCAGCCGGCATGAAGCCGGTGTCACCAGATATCTATGGGTGTCACAACATGGAGAAACAGCTGCGCAGGCAGCCCAAGAAGAAGAACTTTTACCAAAAAGAGGGGAAGCTCACCTTGTTAGCTTCCATTATTTAGCTCCGCTGAAACTCGGAGACAAAATGGGTCCAGAGGACACGAAGTTCAACCGAGTCCGAACTCGGGTCCAGTTAACCAATACAAAACAGACCAGAGACACAACAGAACCGGAATCAAACGCAACATGTTCTCTTTTCTGTTTCTTTGCCTTGTTTACTCCAGATTCCAGTCAGAGCGGATTTCTTCTTCGTGGGTTTTATTAGCAGCCGTTGTTTTACCGCCACCTGCAGGAAAAATTTGGACCAAAGTAGGTCCAAAGTTGGACCAAAGTTTCTACTTTGGTCCAAATTTCCTTGTTCTTTTTGTTCACATTCTTATAATTGTAACTATCTGTAGTAAAATAAAATAAAAAATAAAATAAAAACTTTGGTCCAAATTTTTCCTGTACACACACACACATCGTGTTGTATATATACAACACGATGTGTATGTGTGTACAGGAAAAATTTGGTCCAAAGTTTTTTTTTTATATCGTGATATATATCGTTATCGTGATATAAAAAAGTCCATATCGTGATATATGATTTTTTTCCATATCGCCCAGCCCTAGGTCAGCGTCTGTCTTATCTCCAGAACAGGGAGGAAACTGCAGCTCTGAGGAGATGTGTGAAGGACGAGAGTAGAGGAGACAACATATGGTTCGCAGGCCAGTAAAGGTCGGTTAATTTTGTTTTGGAGAGCACTGATACAGTCAGAGGTTTTTCCAGTTGAGCTGCTCTCTTAAGAGGAAGGAAAGAATGCGTGTGTGAGTTGTTGTCAATGAGTCTGGAGGAAGAATTAAGAGGGAGTTCAGAAGGAGCTGTGAGAAAGCGGCTCTAAAAAAAGTGTTGGTTTTCATGCTTCTTTTAAAAGAAAAGAAGAAGGTTTCCAAGTTTTTATTTCCTCCTCCAAGTTTAAAGAATGAACCTTTTGTTTAAGAGATCACTAATCCTTGTCGTTCTATCAAAAGCATGTTCTGTGTTACAGCTTGTGTCCTGTCTCTGAGGACGCGCAGAGGACGACGGGGAGGAAAGCGCCTGAAGGGTGATGGCTTGTCGTGCTGGGTCATCACTTCATCGGTGCAACGAGCTGCTGGGTGTCCAGAGCACCTGAGGATGGGAGCACCTGAGGATGGGTGTTCGTGCTCATCTGTGCTGTGGTGCCGCTGCTGATGACCACACCTCAGAAAAATGAGACGTGTCCTGAGGGGGACAAAGTGGGTCTTTTCCGTGTTGAGAAGACAGGATGACTTCAAAATGTCCTATAAATCGGTCCTGCTGGTGACGTGTGTGAGCAGAGGTGTCCAGCGGGTGTAATGTTGCAGTGCAACGACCTTGTGCATCGACCTTTAAGGTGTTACATGTAAGCCAGCTGTTCCAGAGGGTGGAGCCGCAAGATCCATCGTGAAATGACTAGATTGGGAACATTCTTTATTGATCTTTGAGTTTTTATTTTGTTTTATTTTACCTGAAATGATGAAATGTGATTTGTTTTACTAAATGATGATTAATTTGAGATGACATGCACATGTACAGATATGTGCTACAAACAGGAATAGGTTTTATCTGGACAGTAAAATAGTCCTCAAAAATACCTAGGTGCCTTTTTAACGGATGAATGAGTTGTACGCTTGTGGGAGTGGGGACAACAAGACTTATTGATTAATTAATTGGCAATTCTGCTTTGCAGTCACTCTGGGCCCCATCTGGCGCGCAACAAAATGGGTCCTTCAGTGCCAAAACTTATGATTGAGTTTCTATGTCTGACTGTCCGCTTGAAAGTGTTCACATGTATTGAACGGCATAAAGTTTTTACGTATGGTTGAAACTAATAGAGCAAGGGTATGCAGTGTCCCTCTTTTGCTCGTCTTTGGTGCCTTGCTTTGTGTTGTTGTTTTTTTATTAAACCGAGTGAAAGATCATGTGAGTAGATTGATTTATAACTCTGCCTTGGAATGAAGATTGAAGTTATAATGAGAGACCATTGGTCTGGTACTGAACAAATTACTGTTTTATTTGATTTAACTGTGCAACCAGATACAATGGTGTTTGATTATTGGGTTAATGGGTACAGAGTATATAATGTGACTCGTCACGAAGGTGATGGGGTCTCTTTTCTTGATTTGGTTTGTACAGAAATAGAAAGGTGGATGGCCAGGTATTGGGGGATGTCCCATGAGGTGTCAGGGGAAATTTTCAAAATTAGTCAGAAAATCAAAGGATGGAATGAATTAAGAGTTTTATTAATGCCTTTCTGACTAAATGTTTATCAATTTTTAATGCGTCAAGCAAGTATAACATTGTGTCAAGTATAGTGTCTGTTTCTGTAGCTGGTCTTGTCGTGAGAAAGTGGTGTGCAGTTTTCCGCTGGTGTCTGAGAACAGAGCCTGTTCTCCCACAAACAGTTGTGCAGACTTTTGCACGAAGTGCTAGTTCAGCACTTAGATGCTTGCCCATCTATTTCTCAGACAAGCCTGCAATAACAGACCTTGGGAGAAATCCTTCCACGTTAAGTCGAAAACATGTTTTTGCTAGAGTGAGTGCATCACGCATGCACACATGCACACACGCACACACAACGTACACACGTCAAGGTATAAAATGAACTCTATGTCTTTAGATAAACATTGAGAGTCTGCCGTGATCCTGATCAAGATGCTCGGCTGCGTTGATGTATATTCCCGCCAAAACTGTGATGGCTCTCCCAGTTGTGTCAAAAGGTGAGGGATAATGATTTTACATCGATGCTTTGAGTTTGTATGTGCTGTTAGTACTGTGGCGAGATTAAACAGACACTTTAATCTTAGCAGGAAAACTGTTTGTGTGTTTGAAAATGTATGATTTTTTTTCCTTTTTCCTTTTTTCTGTCACAGACTTCTTTAATAAATGACAGATCATTATTTTTAATTAAGTCTTGTGTGAGTTTTTTTTTTTTCAAAACAAGTGTGTGTGCCTACCCTTCCACGAACTAAAATATGATAAAACATTAACCATTTGAGTTGATCTGAAATATCATAAAACATTTTGGCGACGAGGATAGGATACGATGGAGGGATGCACACCGTGCTGTTTAGAAGAAAAAAGAGGAAAAGTATGAAGCTATGTTCTTGTAAGCGGGTGTGATTCCCTTGTTGTTTTGGAAGCGGATGAGAGATTCCCGCTGTTGAGAGCTGATGGAGGTGTGATTCCCGGTCAGCAATTTATGTCCTGTCGTGTCTTACAAGCGGTTTTGGGGGACGCCTTAAAAGCTGCTGATCGATTCTTTGAGTGCTAAGGAGAATCAGAAGATAAACAGGAATTGTTTATGTATAGCTTGCCGTGCACGCAGCTAGAATGGTAACAGAAGTATTTTTGCCAGGGTTAAAATACAGAAAAATAACCCTTGTTGTCTATCTGAAAAGTAACCTAAGTATTTTTGCCAGGGTGGAAACCCTTGTGAGTTTTGTCTGAGGGAGTTTTGAAACAATTCATTAAGCCAGGTGATTTATTCGACAGGTTTATCAGTTGAAGTTAAAAAGACTGGTGATTTATTTTTTGACAGCTTAGTTGAAGTAAAAAAAAGAGAGAGAGGAGCAAGCACTTTTATTAGAGTTGTAGCGAAGCTTGTATGTGTGTCTGTGCAGCCACATGAGAAGAGATTGTTGAAGGCACAGCTTTATAAAGAACAGAGAAGCAATTCCTGCAGGTCAGAAAGCTGTCCAGAAGTTTGAAGTATCAGAGGTGCATGTGTGCACCTAGGAGAAATGGAAAAAGAGTGTATGCGAGTTTTTTGTTAATGAGGTTGTTTAAAAGGTGTGTGTGGTTGTGAGTGTGTTTGGAGAATGCGCGTGTGTACAGCAGCTTCCGTTCTGTTGTGAGTAAAAACAAAAAGAACTGAAGAGGGGAGACTGGGGGAGTTGTTGTTGAAGGAACGGAGGTCAGGAGACGGTCAGCGTATGCCTTATCTCCAGAACAGGGAGGAAACTGCAGCTCTGAGGAGATGTGTGAAGGATGAGAGTAGAGGAGACAACATATGGTTCGCAAGCCAGTAAAGGTCGGTTAAAATTTGTTTTGTTTTGGAGAGCACTGATAGAGTCAGAGGTTTTTCCAGTTGAGCTGCTCTCTTAAGAGGAAGGAAAGAATGCGTGTGTAAGTTGTTGTCAATGAGTCTGGAGGAAGAATTAAGAGGGAGTCCAGAAGGAACTGTGAGAAAGAGGCTCTAAAAAAAGTGTTGGTTTTCATGCTTCTTTTAAAAGAAAAGAAGAAGGTTTCCAAGTTTTTATTTCCTCCTCCAAGTTTAAAGAATGAACCTTTTGTTTAAGAGATCACTAATCCTTGTCGTTCTATCAAATGCATGTTCTGTGTTACAGCTTGTGTCCTGTCTCTGAGGACGCGCAGAGGACGACGGAGAGGAAAGCGCCTGAAGAGTGATGGCTTGTCGTGCTGGGTCATCACTTCATCGGTGCAACGAGCTGCTGGGTGTCCAGAGCACCGGAGGATAGGAGCACCTGAGGATGTGTGTTCGTGCTCATCTGTGCTGTGGTGCCGCTGCTGATGGCCACACCTCTGAAAAACGAGACGTGTCCTAAGGGGGACAAAGTGGGTCTTTGCTGTGTTGAGAAGACAGGATGACTTCAAAATGTCCTGTAAATCGGTCCTGCTGGTGACGTGTATGAGCAGAGGTGTCCAGCGGGTGTAATGTTCCAGTGCAACGACCTTGTGCATCGACCTTTAAGGTGTTACATGTAAGCCAGCTGTTCCAGAGGGTGGAGCCGCAAGATCCATCGTGAAATGACTAGTTTGGGAACATTCTTTATTGTTCTTTGAGTTTTTATTTTGTTTTATTTTACCTGAAATGATGAAATGTGATTTGTTTTACTAAATGATGATTAATTTGAGATGACATGCACATGTACAGATATGTGCTACAAACAGGAATAGGTTTTATCTAGACAGTAAAATAGTCCTCAAAAATACCTAGGTGCCTTTTTAACGGATGAATGAGTTGTACGCTTGTGGGAGTGGGGACAACAAGACTTATTGATTAATTAATTGGCAATTCTGCTTTGCAGTCACTCTGGGCCCCTTCTGGTGCGCAACAAAATGGGTCCTTCAGTGCCAAAACTTATGATTGAGTTTCTATGTCTGACTGTTCGCTTGAAAGTGTTCACATGTCTTGAACGGCATACAGTTTTTACGTATGGTTGAAACTAATAGAGCAAGGGTATGCAGTGTCCCACTTTTGCTTGTCTTTGGTGCCTTGCTTTGTGTAATAGGTACTCATGTTTTTTTTTTTTTTTATTAAACCGAGTGAAAGATCATGCCAGTAGATTGATTTATAACTCTGCCTTGGAATGAAGATTGAAGTTATAATGAGAGACCATTGGTCTGGTACTGAACAAATTACCGTACTGTTGTATTTGATTTAACTGTGCAACCAGATACAGTGGTGTTTGATTATTGGGTTAATGGGTACAGAGTATATAATGTGACTCGTCACGAAGGTGATGGGGTCTCTTTTCTTGATTTGGTTTGTACAGAAATAGAAAGGTGGATGGCCAGGTATTGGGGGATGTCCCATGAGGTGTCAGGGGAAAATTTTCAAAATTAGTCAGAAAATCAGAGGATGGAATGAATTAAGAGTTTTATTAATGCCTTTCTGACTAAATGTTTATCAATTTTTAATGCTTCAAGCAAGTATAACAATGTGTCAAGTAGGGGTGGGCGATATATCGAATATACTCGATGTATCGCAATATTTTAAATGTACGATGGTTAAAAGGGCTATATCGTCTATATCGAGGATCCTCCTGCTGTCGTGCGGGCTCCCACTCGCCCCCCTCCTTCCTGCAGGCTGCAGGAGCTGCGCGCGAGACTTTCAGCACAACATGTAAACACGGCAGATATGAAGAGCGCTGCCAGCTGCTGAGGGGGAAAAACAATGTTCTTTCTGAGCTAGTTTGGATTAAATTGTCAGATGAGGGCATAAAAAATGTTTTTGTAGACGATGCTGAAAATAATCCCGAAGAAAGGTCGGAACTACGAATCTTTTTCACCATTTAAACAGCGGAGTGGAGCATGAACCGTGAAACGGCAGAACCGAGTGTTTTTCCAGCCTGCTGCTTCCTTAAAACAAACCACGGGTCTGAGCTCATTTAGTCATGCGTGCACCGCAGAGAGAGGTGGAGACATTATTAAATCAGCATTTTATCATTATCGCTAAAGATACGGTCCTTAGCGGCTAACAAGATGGCTAACGCGTTAGCCGTCTTCTTCCACAGCTGAGACTAACCGTGTCTTTAGCGATACAGCTGATTTAATAATGTCTCCACCTCTCTGTTCACGTTTCTGAGTGGAGGCTGTCGTGTTTTTACACAAGGATTCAATGCGACACTTTGTAGAGCAACTTAGAGAACGTCTTCGTGAACCCGGAAACAACCCCCTGACCCTTTCACAATAAAACCGGATACAGTACACAGAGGCTCACATTTACTGCAGTACTGTGATAAATCTGTTCTTGTTCAGAGGTTTTGCAGACATTGCCTGAACTTGGCACAGTTTGAAACTTGTGCACATTTTGTGGTTTGTTGTTAAAAATTACCAGCACATGCAAATAGTTAGAGTTGTTACCTGTGACTGTTCTGGGTCAGTAAATTTTATGGCCACTGTTTACACTTTTGTTTTTGTATTTTAAAGGCCTTAAATGTTTTGATTTAACATTTTTTTAAATGTTAAAAGCACAAGAGCACCTTTTTAAGTTAAAATTATTTATTCTTCCTTTTTGCTTGAAGTACTTTTTATTTATGTGTGCAATTGATGGTTAAAATAAAATATTTAAGTTTGTTCAAATTTAGTGTTGACATTTTTTTATCAATTTTGAATCATTTTTTCATTGATTTTGGAGATATCGCGATATATATCGTGTATCGTGATATAGCCAAAAAATATCGCAATATAATATTTTCCTCATATCGCCCAGCCCTAGTGTCAAGTATAGTGTCTGTTTCTGTAGCTGGTCTTGTCGTGAGAAAGTGGTGTGCAGTTTTCCGCTGGTGTCTGAGAACAGAGCCCGTTCTCCCACAAACAGCTGTGCAGACTTTTGCACGAAGTGCTAGTTCAGCACTTAGATGCTTGCCCATCTATTTCTTAGACAAGCCTGCAATAACAGACCTTGGGAGAAATCCTCCCACGTTAAGTCGAAAACATGTTTTTGCTAGAGTGAGTGTATCACGCATGCACACATGCACGCACGCACACACAACGCACACACGTCAAGGTATAAAATGAACTCTGTGTCAGATTAACATTGAGAATCTGCCGTGATCCTGATCAAGATGCTCGGCTGCGTTGATGTATATTCCCGCCAAAACTGTGATGGCTCTCCCAGTTGTATCAAAAGGTGAGGGATAATGATTTTACATCGATGCTTTGAGTTTGTATGTGCTGTTAGTACTGTGGCGAGATTAAACTGACACTTTAATCTTAGCAGGAAAACTGTCTGTTTGTGTGTGTTTGAACATGTATGTTTTTTTTTCCTTTTTCCTTTTTTCTGTCACAGACTTCTTTAATAAATAACAGATCATTATTTTTAATTAAGTCTTATGTTTTTTTTTCTCTAAACAAGTGTGTGTGCCTACCCTTCCACGAACTAAAATATGATAAAACATTAACCATTTGGGTTGATCTGAAATATCATAAAACAGATGCCCAACATGCCCCTCTGATCATCAACAGCACCGCAGTGGAGAGAGTAGACAGCTTTAAGTTCCTGGGAGTGCACGTCTCAAAGGACCTGTCCTGGAGCAGTACGGGTCGGGAGTAACACATCTAGCACCATCACATTGAACACAGAGGCCCCACAAGGATGTGTGCCGAGCCCCCTTCTATTCACCCTGCTAACACACGACTGCACACCATCATACAGCTCCAACCACTTCATCAAGTTTGCGGACGACACAACAGTGGTAGGTCTCATCAGCAACAACGATGAGACGGACTACAGGAACGAGGTGAGCCGCCTGGCCTTGTGGTGCGGACACAACAATCTCACTCTCAACGTGGAGAAGACAAAGGAGATTGTTGTGGACTTCAGGAAGAGGGATGCCCAACATGCCCCTCTGACCATCAACAGCACCGCAGTGGAGAGAGTAGACAGCACCAAGTTCCTGGGAGTGCACGTCTCAGAGGACCTGTCCTGGAGCAGGAACACTGCATCACTGGCCAAGAAGGCTCACCAGCGTCTCTACTTTCTCCGCAAGCTGAAAAGGGCTGGAGCTTCAACCCCCATCATGTGCACCTTCTACAGAGGTGCCATAGAAAGTGTCCTGACAAGCTGCATCACTGTGTGGTTTGGTGCATGTACTGCATCCTGCCGCAAGAGCCTCCAGCGCATCGTGAGAGCAGCTGAGAAGATCGTCGGCACCTCCTTCCCCTCACTGCAGGACTTACACAGCAACCGCCTCACTCGGAAAGCCCTCTGCATGGCAGGTGATCCCACACACCCACTACACAGCTGCTTCAGACTGCTGCCATCAGGGAGGAGACTGAGAAGTCTCCAGGCTCGAACCAGCAGACTGAGTGACAGCTCTGTTCATCAGGCAGTCAGGATGCTAAACACTCTGCCTGCTCTGCCTCCCCTCCCATTTGAACTGCCTTAACACTAAAAACTTTCTCACACATTACCACACAACACAAAGATTTTAACACTGGACTCTGTGTCATCAAACGGGTTATTCACTAAACTCTCGGTCATGTGCTCATTCAGTTTGCACTACTTCTCATATTTGCACTAATGTTTGTATTACATCACTGCCTATAGTCATACTACTGTTTACATTCACTGTTTACATTTATTACATTACTGTTTACATTTATTACTACTGTTTACATTTACACTACTTTTATATCTACACTACTGCTGATACATATACAGTATTCTCTGACCAGCCTTATTTAAGGATGCCCAATGTGCCTTACTGCATATGCCACTTTGCCTCTATACCAACATCAACTACCTCATACATATACTGTGTACATTAACTCATATGCTGCTTTGCCACTCTTTGCAAATGTCAATGCTAGAACCTTCAGTTTATTTTATAGATATACTTTTTATACTTTTTTATACTACTATGCAAAAACTCAGGACAGTATTACACTTTTATTATTTCATTTTATGCTTATGTTCATTAAATGTTTAGTGTTTTAGTGTTGGTGTAAATTTTCATACTTTTATACTACTATGCAAAAACTCAGGACAGTGTTACACTTTTACTATTTTATGCTTATGTTTATTAAATGTTTCAGTGTTTTAGTGTTTAAATGGTTACTGTTGCACCGAGGGACTGAGAGAAACACAATTTCAATCATGTGTATGTCTTGTATATATTGCAGTTCTGACAATAAAGTTGACTTTGACTTTATAGTCCACAGCAATGTCTTTTTCTTGTAAAAAGGACACCACTTGATTCTCCAGAGTCTGTTGTTGCTCACGTTGTGCTTCATCAGTTTTGTTGTCACCTTCAACCACCTTTGAATATAAACGTTTGACCTCAAGTCCAGTGATCACCACATTATTTAGTCTTGATTTTTGCTCTAAATCGTCGACTCTTCTTTCCAGCTCAGCAATTTTATTGTCTTTATTGCTCAGTAAGATTTTTAATTGTTTCACTTCTGCAACCAAGCTGTCAAGAAGTTCCTGTTTAGATGCTAACCTTGTTAGCTCTGCGCTTATGAAGTCTAAGGATTTCTTAATATCCTCCATTTCTACAGGAATCTCTGACACAGATTCGTCTTTCCTCTCCTCTTCTACTCTTTGACATTGTTGACAAGTCTCAAAAATAATGAAAAAACATAATTGTGCCCTGGTCTGAAACGCTGGGGGCGTGTCAGCGCGTGGGCGTGGTTTCAGCGCAGTACTGCGCCCGTCCTGCACCTGAAGATGTTCACGAAGGCTGACAGCCTAATTGGAGTTCTCCAGCCCTACTCATTTGAACCTCCAGAGCCAGACTCAGACTCTGAGTCAGACAGTGACCACTGTGACGGTCGGCATCGTTCTTCACAGCCTGAGCTGTGTGTGGAGAGGCAGACAGGTGCAGCAGAGATCCAGTAAACCTGCTCTGTTTTTATCTGAGTTCTGGCTGTAACAGCAGCTCCTTTTTCCAAGAGTTACGCTGTTTTTAGTGCACAAACAACTCTGGTTTTGTTTTTAAAGTTGAGGACACAACTATAATTCATAACTCCGCTGTTATGTGTTTAATAATAAGCGCTATTTTAGAAGATGAGCAGCGGACTCGCTGCACCCGGTCCGACCCGGTCACATCGCATGCGGGGTCTGTGTTGGTGATTAAAATATAGAGTAATCACGTTGATAACTAAGTATGCAATGGACCTGTCGCATTTTCTTAGCAAAAAAGGAGCTATAGCTATTGCTATCTGATGCTATCTGCGATTCGCGAGTGAACGGCTCCACCGAGGCGAAGATCTAATTTATACGGCTGGAGCTGCAGGGGGTGGGGCTATACTTAAGAAGACCGCGTGACGAAACGCGGTCACATTTAAAACACGCCTAAAAAATCCTGAAACAGACATATCTTTATACACAGTTTGATCTATAACTCCAAAATTAATTGAGCTACAATTTTGAGACTTTTTACTCATTTACAAGATTACAATTATGACATTTATAATGTTTATTGAAGAAAATATTGAAATTCACTTTACACGGTCTTTAAAAGTCTGTGAGATGTTGGTGTAATTTCAGCTTTTTTTTTTTGTCAAAGCAGAAACCAGATAGCGTTCACCAACCTTTAAGCTGTAGTTGCGGCCTAGCAGCTACAAAGTCCAGAACCGTCGCCGTTGGACCTGATCCAGCTGTCCAAACAGTCAACAGGACCCACCATGACACGTCAGCTCCAGAAAGTAAATCCAGCGTTCACTTGCTGGAGGAACGCTGTAGCCACACCACAGCCCACGTCCCCGACAAAGTTGATCAATGGCGGTCCGCCTCATTCACCCACCGCCCGCCGGAGAAGCTCAACGTCCCACCGGAGTCCGCGTCCCGTCCCAGCTGTCCCGCCGGCAGCCCGCGTCGTCCAACACCGACTCCTGGAGAAGCGTAGTGGCACCTGAATCTACGTCCCCCGCCAAAGCTGGTCCAACCAACGACGACCCGCGTCGTAATCCATAGCCCGACAGAATGGCTCAAGTTGCCACGTACTACGGTGGCCGAGGCGAGTTTGCACCTGTCGGCCACCACACCCACCAGCAGTCGACCGAGCAGATCCAGTGAACGGAGATATGGTTTAAAAAGTAAAAAATATTGTAGTCCGGATAGATGATGATGATTTTAGATGTCTGAATTAAGTTTTAAGACAGTAGCAAGCATCTGGATGTTCAGCTGTTCAGCAGAGCTCACACAGAGCTAGTTATGTGTTACATGTTAGGCATGTAACGGTACAAGTGGGTGTACCGAACCGTTTCGGTACACCACGTTCGGTTCGGTCCACCTGCGTACAGTTTAGTTT
This sequence comes from Garcialebias charrua, assembly GCA_038048925.1. NCBI lineage: Eukaryota > Metazoa > Chordata > Actinopteri > Cyprinodontiformes > Rivulidae > Garcialebias > Garcialebias charrua. The sequence goes on along the minus strand of JBBPBX010075920.1, from coordinate 1,141 downwards.
TTTTTTTTCACTCATTAAACGTTATTAACCTAACGAGGGAATATATGCACCGCGGAACAAAATTTCCTAGGCGCGTTTCAGTGCGGAGCTATTATCGCGCAGCACGCGCAGCTTTTAGCCATTAGCATCTCGTGCGGTCTCCTGTTTGTGAACGTTATAGCTTTCTTGTTAAAAGACGAGCGTACATTCAAAGCTGTGTGGACTTTGTTTCATGAAGACTCTGCAACAGCAACACGTTTAACGTGAACGCGCTAGAAACTATGTCATCCGAACGTGAACGAAGAAACAGCAGCTGCATTAAAACTACAGTAGTTCATCAGGTGATTCAGAGCGGTCCAGAGCAATAACACAAGCTGTATGAGTTTTTAATCTCTGAATCTAAGTCTGAATGTTGTTATATGCGCAGGCTTTAAAGTTACTGATCCTCGCTATGAGACATTCATCACGTCAACACTTCAAAAAGTTCAGCTCTTTATGAAAAAACTAACTGATGTTGTCAACAAGCCCTGGACCAGATTAAAGCCCTGCCCTGATGATGAAGAGTGATTCAACCGTTCAAGAGGTATTCTTTTTTATTATTATTATTATCTAAATAATCTTTTTTTTTTTTTATCATAATCTTATTAACTTGTTTTTTTACCTCTTTGTTTTTTATTTCCAGTCTGTGACAGAGGTAGCTGCTCTTTTCTTCCACTTCAGGGAAATCCTAGCCTGGTTAAAACCAGACCCTTGTCATTCACTTCGCTTCATACTAGGGTCTGGACTTTCTCTATAGAGAACCGATTCTTGCTGGAGGCGTGGCCTCTGCTGAGGTTACCCAATCGTTAACGTTTGGCCGTGACGTATGTTGCGCGGAGCTGCAACATACGTCACGTTAGCCTGTCCTAACTGTTCAGATAAACAGCTCAGAAACCACTCGGTGGATATTTTTTCTGCTACCAGTGTGTAATTATATGGCTTTAATTTACTGACTGTTGGCCTGGATGAAACATTTGAGATAAAATTCGATTTTTTTATAATTTATTTTCGTAGTGCCCCCGAGGCTGTTTGGAAAATGTCAAACCGAAACAATTTAAATCTAGCAGATTTGACCATTTCGTGAATTGATTTAGGAACGGTTAAAGGTTCAGTATGTAATTTC
>JBBPBX010075919.1:0-17239 GCA_038048925.1 Garcialebias charrua | reverse complement strand
CACCAAAGGTGATTAACCAAGGCACAGCACACAAAGCCAATCATATCGATTAATGCAACTTTTTCTGGATCTCTACATGTTTGAAAATCAATAGGTAGAAGAGGGCCATTCAAGATTGTGTATTTTTGTCTAACACAGCCTATGACACGTTCAACATGGATTCTAACATGTGCTATTTGCCATGTTTTTTTTAGTTCTTTTTTGTCGTCGGTTGAAGCGTTCAGCTGCCAGATGTCATCCACCATCAGCACCAACTGCTACAGACTTCTCTGCAGCACACGTCTTCAGTGAAGGCACCCAGTCTGGATCATCCTTGCTGTACAATGGAGCACGTCTGCCTAAGAAAAGAAAAAACATAATAAAATAAAAATTACTTAAATGAAGTTGTAAATAATTGGTGTGTTCATATGCATATGAATTTCAAAACAGGATTTACAACATAGCACCGGATTGTCAGTTGTCAAACAACACAAGAACAGTTAATTTAGGTTATTGTATGTGCTTCTTACATATTTAGTGTTTGTACGTATTTTTTGCTTTTCAACTTGAGAGCTAGGTGTGTAGTTTATCATGACAGTGCTCTTGTCATGAGTGTCATGTGCTCTTATGAATTTTGAATAATCAGCATAAACAACTCAACAACTGAAAGCTTTGTTAAGCTTTCAGTTGTTGAGTTGTTTATGCTATTTGTAAAAAACAAATAACTCAACAAAAAAATTTAACGTTCCATGTACATTTTATGCAGCACAGTTAAAGGATTGTAATAATAATAATAATCATTTTATTTAAAAGCGCCTTTCAGGACACCCAAGGACACTTAACAAACCAATTCAGTTCAAACATTATCAGTGACAAATTGAAATATAAAATACATAAGGATTATATAATATAAAATACATTTAGTAAAGTTAATGATAAGTCTAAAGAGATGTGTTTTCAGGGCTGTCTTGAACAGAGAAAGGGAGGTGGTGTTTTGAAGCTCTGTCCTCGTGCTCAATAAACTTATGATTCGTGTAATGCCCTAATTCACTATAATCTACTGTAAGAAATATATTACCTGACACAAAGTGTGCAGAGCAAATTCGGATGTTGCTCAGTGTTTTTCAATCCAAGTTCTGGTTTAGGCTGGCAGCCACAGACGTCGACGTTCCTCTGATAACTGCTGAGTTACTTCACCTTGATTTGTGATCACGAGTGGTAATCTGTAAAACAGAAGGCTTTTTCTCTCAATCTGACCGATTGTGGCAGCCATGGACACGACAATAATTCACCATTTTTTGATTTTGTGTGACCAGACGCGACGCACCACTACAATAGCTTTGAGGCTAACACAGCTATGTCGCCAAGATGGCTACTTCCGGTATTTTTCCAGGGTTGATGACGAGCCGTGAAAGGGGTCTATATTGTTTTTGATTGACAGCAGTAGTTATTTGTTCTATTAATTCCATGAGAGCCTTTGATGTAGTTTTTTGCTCTAAACCCATACTGACTGTTGCTTAGAACCTTTTCTTTATCTATAAATTGATCTAGTCTGCTCACAAATAGTTTTTCTAGAATTTTTGAGAATTGTGGTAACAAGGATATAGGTCTATAATTGTTTAACACACATTTATCACCATTTTTAAAAAGAGGAACTGAAAGTTATGCACCATAACTCATGTTCCCTGAAGGAAGGGAACGAGGTGCAACATACTTGCTATGGGAATTGCACCCCCCCTGAAGGAATATACTCACGCCTTTACGGCAGGGGCATCACCGCCGCGCCAGAGGCCCCGGCCTCTGGGTACTTAAGCGGCTTGCGCCCCTCCATCTTTCTCCAAAGTTGCACTTCACCGAGCTTTCAGCATTGAAAAGGGCCAGATATGTTGCACCTCGTTCCCTTCCTTCAGGGAACATGAGTTATGGTGCATAACTTTCAGTTCCCTTTCAGTTGGTCTCTCGGTGCAACATACTTGCTATGGGAACGTAATCCACTCACGCCCTTGAAATGCTCAGTAAAATGCATGCTAGAGTGAACGTCTGCCTGTGACCAACAGGCACCTCAAGGCCACTTTCTACTGTGTGTTAGAAAGGACAGCCTGAGTGACGTCACCCGCAGTAACATCCAAACTGTAATGCTTTGCAAACGTGTTTAATGAGCTCCAATTCGCAGTAGCACAGATGTCTGCGACTGGCACACCCTTAAATATTGACCAGGAAGTGGCCAAGCCCCTAGTGGAGTGAGCATGCACTCCAGAGGGTACCTGTTGACCTTTGCTACTGTATGCCCTCTTAATGGCCTCAGTCACCCAATGTGAGAGGCGTTGTTTTGATAGGGCTCTCCCTGTAGCAGGTGTTACAAAGCAGATGAACAGTTGGTTTGTTTTCCTCCATTCGGCTGTTCTCTGCATGTAGGTGCGTAAAGCCCTCATTGGGCAGAGAGCCTGTAGCCTTTCCTGTTCCTGAGTGAGAACAGGGGCCGGTGGAAAGGAGGAGAGATCAAAGTCTAGACTCCTGTGGTTCAAGGTCAAGACCTTGGGAGTGTATGCGGGATTAGGCCTTAAGGTGACCTTTGACCCGTCAGGGGTGAATCTGGTACACATTGGATGTATAGATAATGCGTGTAGGTCACCCACGCGTTTCGCTGAGCAAAGTGCCAGGAGTAGAGCAGTTTTGTAAGATAGTAAATCTATCTTAACCTCGCTCAGTGGCTCAAATGGAGGGCCACAGAGAGACCCCAAGACCAGGCCAAGATCCCAACCGGGGGTCAGGGTCCTGCTGGGTGGTTTGGTCCGAAGGACACCCCTCATAAACCTTATTATGATTGGATGTGCTCTGGGTGTCTTGTGTCGCCAGCCTTCATGGCAGGCTGAAATCACTGATAGGAAAACTTTAATCGTTGAATAAGAACGACCTTTTTCCAGTAAATCCTGAAGGAAGGTCAGGAGTTGAGCCAAGTTGCATGCATAAGAAATAATATTTCTTTCTGAGCACCAGGCTTCAAAGATGTGCCACTTTTGTATGTATAAAGATTGTGTTGAACCAGCACGGGCATTCTGTATGGTCAATACCACATTTTCTGGCAAACCTGCCGCCATCAACCTGTTCTTTTCAGCCAACAAGCTGAGACTTTTGGTTGTTCCTGGCCTAAGTGGTTGTATTGCTCCTTCTGGTGACACAGAAGCTGTTAACCTCTGGGGTCAACCAGATTGTGAAGGCCTTCATGTTGATGTGCTCCCAAGTTACCCTGCTCAGGGTTAATTGGGGGTCGATGTAGCCTGTCAACTTTATTAGACAGGTTTGGAGCGGAAAATATATTTTCCTCCTCCAAATCTGGAGTTCTGTCATGCGGCTGCGAGTTATGTAAACGAGCAGATCTCCTAACTCCAATCCGATCCTTGTGATGGTCCAGTTTACTGGTCCTCTGGTTTAATGGAGCGTTGGCACCAGACAAACTGACCGAGGTCCGTGTATCACCCCCTAGGGGAATTATTTTTGAAAGTAGCTTTGGATCAGCACAGACCGGGGAGAGACGTGCTGTCTGAGTACTACTCGGGCATTTCATGTCCCTCGGTAATAACAAAGGAGCAGCTACGCCGTGCGAGCGTGGGGGTGTACCTCCTGGTTTGTCAGACTTGAGATTATTTGATGATAAGGAGCTCAGTTCCACTTGAAAAACAGGAAGAGAAATCTGATTCGGCTCTGGTTTGTTTTTACCTACAACCGGCTGAAAACAGTCATTGTTGTGAAGGTGTGAAAATTGTAGCTACCTGATAGCGTCTGATGAAGCCCTCCCGTTGTCAGACGTCGTCAGCTTGCCTCTCTGAGGAGCTGGCATGTCACATGTTCGTCTGGTAAGTGTATTGGCTCTCCCGTTGTTCACAATGGAACTAGGGTTTGAGCACGTGACCCTCCCCACCTGTCTCCCTGAGAGATGTGGGGGGGGGGGGGTTTCGCAGACACATCTGCGTCTGCTCATTGCAGAGGCGCTCTGCTGGGGCTTATCAATTATGCTAATACCCGTGGGTTGTGAGAGAGAGGGGAAAAAAGGCCCTCTCTCTTTATGACGGCTTGCAGGTCGGAGACCTGTTCTGTGTTGTTGTTGTTTGTATGTTTTTTTTTCCAATAAAACAGAGAGGAGCTGTTTCATGAACTTTATTTGTGCTTTTGTGCAATGACGTACATGATTTTATGTCACTCACAACAGAGAAGGCATGATTTGTGCATGCTGTAAAAATACCAGCTGATTGTACTGTGTTACAAGCAAAGTCTGGACATGAAGGGATCATTCCCGTTACCACGTGGGCGGGTGACCCTGCAATGTGGACACGTGGACCTGGTTCATCAGGCACGGTTCTTTCTGTTGTCCCGGTTCGCCGAGGAGTCCCTGTGTTTGGTCGCCTAGTGGGGTACAAACCTGTTTTTGCTCCATGCGTGCTCGGTACGTGGTAGGCCCTGGGGAGGGCTTTGCTAAGGCTCCTCCTTGTATGCAGGCCGCTTCTGCGGCAGGGCACGGGATGCTGAGTGGTGCCAAGGTTGCGCAGGTCTGCTACAAGCAGACTCCCTTGGGGGGCCGAAACTTCTCCGGGGAATCCTCACCCGGAGAGCTTCGGCCAGTCTGCGTCTTTGGTCCAGCTTGGTCTGAATTCGCTCCAAAGCTTTCCCAAACAATCCCGCCGGCTCTATCAAGTGGTGGAGAAAAGGCACCTTCTGTCCCTCTGGGAGATCCGTCAGAGTCATCCAGAGGTGGCGGATTGCGATGACCACTTCCGCCATTCCCCTACCTTCTGCAACAGCAGCTGTCCCCATCATACGGAGCACGAAGTCTGTTGCTCTGCGGGCTTCATCCAGCAATTCGACAGCCATCTGCTTGTCCGTTGTCGTTTGGAGCTGTTGCAGTTTTTCGGCTAGGTAAGCCTGCATTAACGCAGATGCGTTCATGACGCGTGCCGCGAGTCCCTGAGCCCTGTAGCATTTCTCTAGAAGAGATGACGAGGCCCGGCAAGCCTTGCTAGGAAGAGTTGGTTTTGTTCCTGATGATTTAGGAGCCAGGTGAGACGCTAGAGTGTCCTCAATATGAGGCACGTTAGCTATTCCCACTTCATCCATCCCATCCACGTTGAGGAACTGTGAGAGGGGGAGAAGCATGGGGGTTCGTGGCTGAGTCCAGGTGCACATTAGTTCTGTCAGAAAATCTGGGAACACGGGCATCTTTTGCCTCGTGGCGGCCTGCTGCTTCGAGTAGAAATAGTTTCCTGCCAGCCTCGTGACCTGTTGGCGAGGCGGAGGTTCAGGCCATGGGATGTTCAGCGCATCCACTGCTCTGTGGCACAAGTCGAACAGAGCAGGAATGGAAAAGTCAGTTTCTGGAGCACAGGTACTGGGGTCTGGGAGAGGTCTTCACCCTGATTCTCCAGTTCCAGGTCCGCCTCTTCCGTTGAAAATTTGCCCGAGGCTGAAATTGAGATCTCGTCCTCGTTCATCATGCCTCGGGTGTCAAATTCGACTGTTAGGTCCACCATGGGAGCCAGCACGTCAGGGCTGTCGCCCCATTCGACACGTGTGCTGTCATGTAGAGCCATGTTCTCGAGCTCCTGCGTGGGAGTGAGGGGCTCCGTGGTGTCTGCATCCGCTGGAGTCTCTGAAGAGCCCATGGCCTTTGCGACGAGGTCAACCCGATGCCGCAGCACCGTATCCATCATGAGGCTGCAGTGTAGGCAAAAGTCGGTGGCATCATCTATTCTCTGTCCAGATGACAAACCAAGTACCTTCCTACCTGCCTCTCCAATTACTGTTGCTATAATAGCACAGTCATTTGGAAGCTCTTTCTTATAACACAGAGCCTTTAATAGCTCCTCTGAATTTCTCACAACATTCTTCCTCTTCAGCTTCTACCATTTGGTCTTCTTCTCTGATTTTTACTCCTTTTCTCTTCTTCACATTAACAGTTATTCTACACACAGCCATCCAGTGCTGTCTGACCAAGCTCCCCCTTGCAACAATCCTACAGTCTCCAATCTCCCTCAGGTTTCCTCTTCTACACAGATTAGGTCACTCTATGGTCCTCCTTCTTTTGGAAAAATGTGTTGACTGCAGCTATTTCTATTCTTTTGGCAAAATCCACCATAATCTGTCCTTCCTGATTCATTTCCTTGACACCAAACCTACCCATGACTTCCTTATCTCCTCTTTTTCCTTCACCAACATGTCCATTCAGGTCTGCTCCAATCACTAGTTTCTCCTCCCTGGGAATTCTCTCTATCACTTCATCCACATCCTTCCAAAATGTATCTGTCTCCTTCATGTCACATTCACCCTGTGGAGCATAACCACTGACAACATTTAGCATCAGACCTTCTACATCTACATCATGGCAGCACAATGGATCCGTCGTTAGCACTGTTGCCTCACAGCAAGAAGGTCCTGAGTTCAATCCCCGGTTGGACCTAGGGCAGTGGTTAACTTTTTTGAGCTATCGAACCCTCCAGTTTCATATGCCCACTCACTGAACCCCTCTTTTTTAATATATAAAATATGATTTATTTTTTTTCAAATTCTACAACATCACCTTGCTCAAAGAACAAAACCAACACAGTGCATGAACTCACAACAACTTTATTCTGGCCCAATAAGAGTACAAAAAAAAATTTTGTACTAATTTTTTCATTAAAAATGGAATAGGATTTTTTGGGGAGGAGGTCCTGCCCCAAGTGGAGGAGTTTAAGTATCTCGGGATCTTGTTCACGAATGAGGGAAAACTGGAGCGTGAGATCGATAGGCGGATAGGTGCAACGTCCGCAGTGAAGCGGGCGCTGTACCGGTCTGTCGTGGTGAAGAGAGAGCTGAGTCAAAAGGCAAAGCTCTCAATTTACCGATCGATCTACGTTCCCACCCTCATCTATGGTCATGAGCTTTGGGTTATGACCGAAAGAACAAGATCTCGGATACAAGCGGCTGAAATGAGTTTTCTCCGCAGGGTGGCTGGACTCTCCCTTAGAGATAGGGTGAGAAGCTCAGTCATCCGGGAGGGACTCGGAGTAGAGCCGCTGCTTCTCCACATCGAGAGGAGCCAGTTGAGGTGGCTCGGGCATCTGGTTAGGATGCCTCCTGGACGCCTCCCTGGTGAGGTGTTCCGGGCATGTCCCACCGGGAGGAGACCCAGAGGAAGACCCAGGACGCGCTGGAGGGACTATGTTTCTCGGCTGGCCTGGGAACGCCTTGGGATTCCCCCGGAGGAGCTGCTCCAAGTGGCTGGGGAGAGGGAAGTCTGGGCCTCCCTACTTAGGCTGCTACCCCCGCAGTGGTGGGCAACGCTAATCCAAAAATTAGTTCCGCTATTTCTAAAGCACTAATTAATTTATTTAGGTCCGCAATTTCAAAAGCACTAATGTCTTATGAAAATTAGGGGAAGCTAATTCTAATCCGCTAATTAAATTCAACAATTGGTAGCAGCAAGTTATGCAATATTTGCACTACACTGCCAACTAGCGGTGCATGAACTGTTATACAGTAAGTTGTTTGAGTTTCAGAGTATTTAGTTTGGTTCTCTTCAACAGGTTTGACAAGGACAAAATGTACCCATTCCAAAGTCTGTTAGCTAAACTGCAGACATATTTGGCTGTTTTTTTTTTCTTCTTTTGTTACTTTTAGTACCACTAGATCGCATGTGTCAAACTCAAGGCCCGTGGGCCAAATCCGGCCTACCATAACCGTTTCTGTGGCTCTCTACACCCTAGAACTTCAAGATAACAGTTGTAAGCATGTTGCTCTCAGGTGGTGGGTCCCCATCCCTACACTCCCTGGTCTCTCTGTTAATTGTCTTGCTTATCTCCTCCATTTTGTTGTCCAGGTGTTTGTGATTGTCATGCTGTGTGTTCATGTACCTGTATATAAAGTCAGGGATTTTTTAATTGATAAAGCTCTGTATATGTTGTATAACACAATCATTGTTCCACATTTAATCTATTGTATTGAGGTTTGGGGAAAAGCGTGCAAAACAATTACAAAGCCTGTTTTTATTTTACAAAAGAGAGCTGTAAGAGTAATCACCAGAAAACATTTCAGTCACCCATCAAACACCTTGTTTCTTCAGCTAAATTTATTGAAATTCCAGGAATTGGTAGAATATAGTATTTTATCAGTTATGTATAGGGCTCATAATAACACATTACCTTTAAATATCCAAAGAAATTTAGACAAAGTTATTACAATCTTAAAGGGACAGATATTCATCAAACCACAATTCAGAACCAGCTTAAAGGGACGGTCTACCTCAATTCAGGGAGTTGGATTGTGGAATGTTCTGGAGAGTGATGTTAAAAATGCAAAATCAATTCATTCATTCATTCATTCAACCTTTATTTATACAGGCTAGCCTCGTTGAGTCACGGGGACTCATTTACAAGAGGGACCTGTCTCACTCACACCAAACAACCATCCACTCTCACACTCACACCTAGGGTCAATTTAGAGTCACCAATCAGCCTAACAAGCATGTTTTTTGGTCTGTGGGAGGAAACCGGAGTACCCGGAGGAAACCCACGCATGCACGGGGAGAACATGCAAACTCCACCCAGAAAGGCCCCGGACCGGGATTTGAACCGGCAACCTTCTCGCTGAGAGGCAGCAGCTCTACCAGTTGTGCCACCGTGCTGCCCAATGTATACATTTAAGAAAAAGGTCAAAAAGGACTTGCTCAAAAACTATATATGATGTAGCTTAGTGTGTTTGTGTATTACAGTTAGAAAAATTAAGTAGAGTTATTCATTTTGTGATGTAGTTTGAAGGTTATCATTGGTTGAACAAACTGTGAAATAAGGGGCAGATATAATAAGATTTCATCTTCTTTCTGCTCCTTTCATTTTATCCTACTTGTATTCTTGTATCTGATGAAACTGTTTTGTATTGTTCTTTTAAAATGAATGAATAAACATCAAATCAAATCAAATCAACGGCCCAGTCAGAGTCCAGAACCTGAACCTGAAACCTTCAGAGAGCTGAGCAGAAACCTCAAAGAACTGAAGCAACAATGGAAAGAAGAGTGGGTCAGAACTCCTCCAGAACCAGGAGAGAGACTGATGAAGTCCTGCAGACTGATGAAGTCAGAGAACCACAGAGGGTTCTGCTGCTGAAGGAGGTTCTGTTGGGTCAGAGGCACAAGCTGAGGTTAAATTTTAATGATTTTAGAACTTGTTAAAGATCATCCATCCAGCCATCCAGCTAACTGTCTATCCATCCATCCATTCAGCTAAAAGTCTATTCATCCTTGTATCTGATGAAACTGTTTTGTATTGTTCTTTTAAAATGAATGAATGAACATCAAATCAAATCAAAAATAAGTCTGTATCTCTGTGTTTATCATTGTCCTGGCATTGTCTCCTGTTGCCTCTGTCTCCTGAGTTCCTTGTGATTCCCTGAGTATGTAAGTTTGCTGCCCTGTCTATTTTATGTTCTTAATTTCTGTGGCCGTCGCGGACGCCATTTTGAAGAGTCCTAATGGTGAACTACTTTTTTTAAATCCAGCAGATTTGACCATTTCGTGAAACTCTCAAGCTCAGAAAAACTTGTGCTATAACGTCAGCTATGAAATATATTTTTTCTCAGCAAAGAAATAATTGTTTTACCGTGTTTTGTTGTAAAATCCTGGCTTCTTTGGCCGTCGCGGACGCCATTTTGAAGAGTGCTAATGTGGCGAACTTCTATTTTTAAATCCAGACGCGTCGCGTAGGCCGCTGAGAAACATCCATAAGTTCACCCTCCATGTTAAAAAGTCTTCGTCTGACTCTTCGAAAACAAGCAATAAGGCTCCAGAGTAACACACTGGCTGCTAACTGCTATAGAGAGAGCACACACCAAGAGACTGAGGGGGACGCTTTTTTGTCACGGACCACATCCGGCGCTGCTCGTAAATACGTTATTTCGTTTTTACTGATAGATAATTAGTTATTAGCGGTACTGCATTTTAAATAAAAATAGCACAAATCCGCTTATGAATTATAAAACTTAGTCAATCCGCTGTAAAGCTAACAGATTATTTAGCTACGCTATAAGCGGATTAGCGCAATAGCGCTACCTAGCGGTCGGAGACCCACCACTGTACCCCCGCGACCCGACCCCGGATAAGCGGAAGAAGATGGATGGATGTATGGATAGGATTTTTCAGAACTTGAAATTAGATCTGCAACTATTTGAGCCAAGATGTCTTTACTCATGTTCTTTATTCTGTCGCTGATGGTGTCATTTGAAAGAGGAATTTGGGATAATTTATCTTCAGCTGCTGTTCCGAGTAGCAGATTTGCCATCTTTAAAGCAGCTGGTTTTATGAGAGTTTCACAGATGGAGTGTGGCTTACCCTGCTTTGCGATCAAATAAGCAACTTCGCACGATGCTACGAGGATCGGTGTGCTAACAGGTACAAATCCAAGAGCAGGCAGAGTGGCCCTTTCATCATATCTGGCTTGTTTCACCTTGAAAATAGCATAAAAAGGTAATTAGGCTGAAAGTGTCAGAAATTACCACAAAAATTTTAATTTACCTTAAACCAGAAAAAATATACTGAAAAAAAAATGTTGCTGAAAAGGTAGAATATGCTTAAATTAGCAGAATAAAGCAAAAAGATTATATTTGCCCAATTAGGCCGAAAGACGCAGAAATTAGCACAAAAATTTGGAAATTATCTGAAGAAAATCTAAAATTAGAAAAAAGATTCAGCTGAAAAGTAGCTAAAATAGCAGAAAGAAGCATCACTAGAATGAAGTTGAGAGAGCACATTTTTGCTGAATTAGGCTGACATTTTTTTAAATAAGAGCATTAAATGTGGAATTAGCTTAAAAAGCTAAAATTAGCATAGACACAGCTAAATAGTAGCAGAAAAAGCTGAAACGCAGAAATAAGCTATATATTACAAAAGAGGGGTTCATCATATCTGGCTCGTTTCACCTTGAATTCAGCAAGCATTGTGTTCTTGTATTCCCCGTCTCTATGCATCTTCATGAAGTGTTCCTTTAGTTTTGCCGGCGTGAGACTAGAGTTGCTCAACTTCGCATTGCATATCATGCAGATATGACGCTGACTTCCATCCCGTTCCGTGACATAAGTGAGTCCATGTTGGACATATTCCTCCAACCACTTTCTTTTTTTGCCCGACTAATTTACAATATTTTGTAAACACACGACGTACAACTACGACACGACAGCCATTGATGAATGCGCGCGTTATATTTCCGCATCAGCACTGAATCTGCAGCCATCACCAGTGTTGCCAGATTGGGCGGTTCACCGCGATTTTCCTTCTGACTTTTGCGGGTAGAGAGTGCTTTGGTCGGGTGGGACTCTATCTGGCAACACCGGTCAAACCGGTGTTTACACAAGTGTGTCTTTAAATCCTGGGCAGAGGCTCCGCCGAACCCCTGAGACCGGCTCATCGAACCCCTGGGGTTCGATCGACCCCAGGTTAAGAACCACTGACCTAGGGTCTTTCTGTGAAGAGTTTGCATGTTCTTCGCATGCTTGTGTGGGTTTTCTCCGGTTCTCTCCCATGGTCCAAAAACATGCACGTTAGTCTGCCTTCAGGCCCAGGTCTCCCTTGCAAAAGAGATCTGTGATATCAATGATATATACCTGGTTAAATAAAGGTTAATAAATACATTTAAAAAATCTACTTTTACCTTCAGATACATCCCCCTATTTGACACTATTTTCACCTCTACTACATTCATTGCTAACTCCTCATTCAGGACATCCCCTACTCCATTTCTCTTTCTATCCACACCATGGTGTCCATAGCAGGTCGCTTTTATAAATGAGCCCTCGAGGCTCAATGAGATTTACCTGACTAAATAAAGGTTGAATGGTAAAACATTTTAAACCTTGCTCCAATGTTGCAAGACTTGCTGCTCTTCCACTTGGACTCTTGGACACATCTAACTTCCTTCTCTTCATTACGTCAGCTAGTCACTGGTGTCAGAAGCATTTGTAATGACTAACAGATGGGGTCAGATTGGAATCCCCATGGACTATGATGTTTGTAGATGACATTGGGATCTATGGTGAGAGTAGGGAAGAGGTGAAAAAGAACTTGGAGAGGTGAAGGTATGCACTTGATAGAAGAGGAATGAAAGTCAGCCATGACAGAGTACATCAATGTGAATGAGAGGGAGGCTGGTGGAACAGTGAGGCTACAAAGAGCAGAGGTAACAAAGGTGTAGGAGTTCAAAGACTTGGGGTCTATTGTCCAGAAAAATTGTGAATGTTGTAACGATATGCAATAGAGAGTCCAGGCAGGATGGAGTGGATGGATGAAAAGTTTCAGGAGTGATTTGTGACAAAAAGGTGTCATCAAAGGTCAAAGGAAAAGTTTACAAGACAGTTGTGAGAACAGTAATGTTCTATGGTTTGGAGCCAGTGGCATTGACAAAAAGACAGGAGAAAGAACTGGAAGTAACAGAAATGAAGATGTTGAGGTTCTCCTTAAGAGTGATAAGAATGGATAAGATTAAGAATGAGATTATCAGACGTACAGCACAGGTTGAACAACTGGGCGATAAACTTACAGAGTCTAGACTGAGATGGTTTGGACATGTCCAAAGGAAGGACATTGGGTATATTGGTAGAAGAATGTAAGAAATGCAATTGCCAGGAAAAAGACAAAGAGGAAGGCCAAAGAGGAGATACAGTATATGAATGCAGTTACAGAGGACATGGATTTAGTTGGAGTGAGGACAGAGGAGACAGAGGACAGAGTGAAATGGAGAAGGGTGACATGCTGTTGGGACCCCTGGAGAGGGAAAAGACAAAAGAAGAAAATTACTGTTACGAGTTATTGGAAGTTGTTTTATACAATATGTTAAGGCATTCTGAAAACAATGAGAATTTGAAGCGAAGGCTTGTTTGTCATTACATATACATGTATCAGCTGGTATCTGTTAGGGATGTAATGGTATACGTGGGTGTACCGAACCCTTTCGGTACAGCACGTTCGGTCCACCTGCGTACCGTTTCGATTATTTTTTCTCTCATCAAACGTAATTAACGAGAGAATATATGCACTACGGAACAAAATTTCCTGGGCGCGTTTCAGCACAGCGCTATTATCTTACAGCACGTGCAACACGCGTAGCATTTAGCCTTTAGCATCTCGTGTGCGGTCTCCTGTTTGGGAACGTTATGGCTTTCTTGTTAAAAGACGAGCGCAAATCCAAAGCTATGTGTGGACGTTCACTACACTAAAACCATAGATATACGGAAGGTTCTGTGTTAGGATATTCCCGGCAATGGACCGCAATGATCCTTAAAAAATCCCAAAATCTGGATACTTATCTTCGGCAGATCCAAAATAAATGTGGCTGTTATTCGTCAAGGGCTTGCCAAAGATAAGTATCCGGATTTTGGGATTTTTTAAGGATCATTGCGGTCCATTTCCGGGAATATCCGGAAATATAAGTATAAGTATATGTGAAGGATACGGAGATATACGACATCAGATCCTACCGTATATCTATGGTTTTAGTGCAGTGGTTGTTTCACAAGACTGGATCTGCAGTAGCAACATGTCTAACATTAAAGCGTTTGAAACTACGTCATCTGAACGTGAACAAAGAAAAGCAGCTTGTTGCAAAGACTGCTAACAGCAGTTGCTTTTAACCATCCTTTATCAGGTAAATGAGAGCGGTCCTGAGCAATAACACAAACTGTATGAGTTTTTAAATCTCTGAATCTAAGTCTGAATGTTGTTTATGCGTAGGCTTTAAAGTGCTTGAGCGTCGCTACAACATCCATCACGTCAATAGTTCAGATAAAAAGTTCAGAACTTTATGAAAAAACTAAAACTGATATTGTCAGCAAGCCCTGAAGCAGATTAAGGCTCTGCCTAGATGATGATGAGTGAGAGATTCAACCGTTCAAGAGGTATTGTTCTTTTATTATAATTATCTAATTAATCTTTTTTATTTAAAATCATAATCTTATTTAATTTTGTTACCTCTGCGTTTTATTTCCAGTCTGGGATAGAGGTAGCAGCTTACTTCTTCCTCTTTAGGGAAGCCACCGGATCACCTGCAGCTAAGAAGTATATGATAACTGAACTGAACTCTGAACTGTTCCAGGGACCTGTATTTATTAATATTTTTATTATTGTTAATATAGTTTATTTATTATAAAGAGTGCTGTTTATTTATAATATCATCCAAATGGGTCACTTTTATTTATTTTTATACAAAGGTATTTTTGGCATATTTTCAAAATAAATATTTTGTAAGCCTTTATTTTTTATTTTTTTGTAGCAAAAATAAACTGAACCAAGCCCTCCTTGTAATTGAAATTGTCTTTCTACGCGAGTAAGGTAGCCACAGGACTTTGCAACAAGTCCTCACTCCAGCCTACTCCAGTAACGGGTCCTTAACCTATCCCTACACTCGAGTATTACCCGATATGTCTCCGGATCAGTTAGGATTTTAGGCTGAGATGAGGTAATTAATCCAGACTGTTCACTGTCTAGCATCTGCACGTCATACCCTCATTTCACCCCGTGAATAGCCTGACCTTAGCAGAATGGAGTCAGATCGTACCCCACGGGGAAACATGCATTAACAACAGCTTACCTCTAGAAGATTGCAATTGTTATCCGATCTGGTTAGCTTTATGACCTAGGAAAATAAGGTCCCAGGGGGTTGTTTATACTCTTGAGGCTAATAAAACCATTCAAAACCTCCAATAATATTGTTGTTATCTTTGAACCAAGTTTTCCATCATTTAATATCAGGTGAGTCAATGAAAATCCCGATTTTGTACGTTTTGTGTTATTTTAATTAATAGTTGCAAGGGTTAACAGCTTAAACACTTCTACTACATGTTGAATAAATCAGATACATGATTGGCATTTAAAGAGTTAAATGATTCTACAGCTCACCAAAGGTGTCTTCCACAGACAGGGCTTTAAGGTATTTGAGTTTTAATTGAGTTGAGTTGTAATCCAATAAATAATTTGTATAATCTTCAAAAAAATTTGTTTATTCCACAACAAGTGTTATAATTCCATCAGGAAAATATTGTGTTATAATCCCACTAGGTAGTCTTGTTGTGATCCAGTCAGAAATTTGCACTCCAACAGATTGAAAAATCTTTGTTATAATCCCACATGAAAACCTCCAGGTAATCGGTAATCTTGGTGTGTTCTAGAAAAAGGAATAAAAATACAAAAGGCCTATTCCAACAGGCAGTAAAAAGTAGTAGAATTTTTCAAGAAGAATTCAATCAGAAAGTGAAAAAATCCATAATCCAATCAGAAGGGAAAAATCCATAATCCAATGTGATAAAATCCATAATCCAATCAGAAGGGGAAAAAATCCATAATCCAATCAGAAGGGGGAAAATACATAATCCAATGTGATAAAATCCAGAATCCAGAAAAAGTCAATTTTAATCCAATCAAGAAGTGTTGTTTATTCCACGAAAATGTTATAAAACAAAAAATCTTGTAAAGAGGGAAAAATAATATAATCCATCCTTGGTTCTGTGGAGCTGATAAAAGGCTTTCAAAGTAGGATGGAGATAAAAAAGTATTCGATGTTCTTACAAACTGAAAAACAAGCAGTCAGCTGTGGCCGATCTCCGATGCTTCAGAACTCTCCTAAAATCCCTTTAATTTTTCATCAACAGAGGAATCCTTGTAACTGATCTCAATCTTTTTTACTTAAGCAGGCTTGTTGCTGTTATAATAATTTTAATTTTAATATAAATTTAGTTAATGAACAAGAAATGGGAGCATTCCCGTTTACCTCCTTTTACGGCATAGTCCTCAAGGGATTATTCCAGAAGTAAGGAAGAAATAAAATACTTCAATTCAAACAGAGTTGAAGGTTTGTTACTCCTTTCTGAAAGCTTTGTCCAAATTTGAAAAATTAGGAAAAATCCAGGCTGATGAAAAAAGAGTACTCCTCTGTAAAAAAAAAAAAAAGAAACTTTTCAGATTTTCCAAGTCTTCTCTAAGCTTCCAGAAGTCCAGGTCTTGTTCAGTAAATCTGAAGGGCACTTCAGAACATCAGCAAAATTCTCCTCTCCAACAGCCTTTTTTATAGCAAGGCAAGGGACTTCAGCACCCCCTGGGGCGGCCGTGGTGTAGTGGTAAGGGCAGTCGTCTCCCGATCGGAAAGTTGGCGGTTCGACTCACGGGACCCGCACCATGTGTCGCTGTGTCCTTGGGCAAGACACTTAACCCTGAGTTGCTCCCGGTAGGACTGGAAAGCACCTTGCATGGTAGTCTGCCGCCACCGGTTTATGAATGTGTGTAGCATTCAATATATGTGTAGCACTTTGAGATTTTCAGTAATGAAAAGTGCGTTATAAATTGAATTAATTATTATTATTATTATTACTAGCTTCCCATTGGTAGCTGATAAGGTCATGGCTACACCTCAGTCCATCCTCTGGACAGAGTTTGGTGAAATAATTTCCTAAATCCTTATTAGTAGCTGGTGAGATCTTGACTTCCGACAGCTGTTCAGTGCTCCAATACCCATGTTCACCTTTTACCCAGTTTTGGAAAACACCTTGGTTCACTACAAAAAACTCCAACACTTCTCTTAATCTCATTATTATAATACTAACTCTATAATCATACATTTTTAGTAAGCATAGAACATTCAAAAACACTTTGATTAACACAATTCAGCAATCAATGCATTATGTTTCATAAAAGATCACATCCCATTTAATAATATTTACAGCAAACCCCCTAATTACGACTCCATCGACCTACGAACAACGGGACCTACGAACGTATCATATTTAATAAAAATATGAAATTACTGTATTAAATTTTTTTTTGTGTGTTTAAATGTTCTTAATTTCATGTGTACATCACTTTGTTGCAGCTGTGGTTGTTTTAAAGGCTTTATAAATAATAATTATGATAAAAAAGATCATTTCTGATCATTTTTTAGCAATCTTGGGCAGCAGGAAGTAGGTCTTCAGTTTACACGGTCACAAATTAATGTAGAACACCGGACGCCATTTTAGGTTCAGTCACTGGGGTCTCCGGTCACAAATTAATGTAGAACACCGGACGCCATTTTAGGTTAGCTGCCGGGAGCCGGCCGAAGACTGGTGACCAGGATGGCTTCATATGGATTAATTACGAGCTGGAAACGTCTCTGTGAACTTTGTGGATGTCTCAGGCAGCAGCGGATTTATCGCCGATCGTGCCAGGCCGCCGCGCGAACACCTCCGGCCGGCCTGGCTACACCTCCGGCCTGGCTAGCTCCAG
>JBBPBX010075918.1:0-17239 GCA_038048925.1 Garcialebias charrua | reverse complement strand
TGGACATCATTAACCTCACGCAGACTCTTCCACTGGTACATTTTCATCTTTAAATCACTTCTTGGTCTGCTGCCCTCATACATCTCCTCCTACATGTCTTTGCGTGAGTGCAGCTACAGCGTGCGCTCTCAGGACATGATCACCTGCAGTGTTCCGTCAGTGAGGACTGAACTTGGAAAAAGGGCCTTCTCCTACTCTGCTCCTGCTTCCTGGAATATCTTACAAAAAGATCTGAAGCTCTCGGCCCTGACCTCTCTAAATGGTTTTAAGAATCTTTTGGAATCCTGGCAAAAACCATTGCAGATATGTTCTTGTTTTTGATTTTGTACATCTACCTTGTGGTGTTTTGCTAGTTTTGATACTTTGCATTTCACTTTGTATTTCACTTTTGTATTTCTCTTTTGTATTTCTCTCTTATGTTTTTCTGTTGTTTGTTGTTAAGGAAATTCTATCATTAGCTATGTTTACATGGGCAAAATTCTGTGACCGGATTGAAATGTGTTCTGATTGCATAATTAGATAGCACCATTTACATGGGCACAATCTGTTCGTGACGAGCGTTTACATGCAGCAGGCTTTTATTCTGACCAGAAGTTCTGACATGCGTAGAGTGGTACACTCCCCTTAAAAAAACACCGAAGAGGAAGTTTTTTTCGTGAAAACCACAGAAGAAGAAGTTACTTCCGGGACGAAAGTAAACAGACGCGCCAAAAATGGACCCGCGCCAGATTGTAATGACGGCGATGGAGTTGTTACTGCACTTCCTGATTGAGCTACAGGCAAGCAACGCATGCTTTTAGTCTTTTTTATTCGCAGTATGAGAGCGCTGGAAAAGGAAACACGTAGGGGAGGGGTGCGCAGCGCACATGCGCAGTCAGGACAGTTTCCCCAGTCCGATAAAAGGAACAGATCAAGTGTTTACATGCACACCGATCGGGTTACGGATCGGCATAAACCACCCGTTTCGTTCAGATCACAAATTAGCTCGGATCACGCAGAATACACAAAAAATAACCCAAACGGGCCGTTTACATGACACACTGTTGTTCCGATCGGCCGTTTGATCTGATTACTTATGTCCATGTAAACATAGCTATTGCTGTTCATCATTCTTCAGTTTGTAGCAGGTCGCTTTTGTAAATGAGCCCTCGAGGCTCAATGAGATTTACCTGACTAAATAAAGGTTGAATGAATGACTGAATTAATCTGAGGGTAAATCTTGTATTTTTACCTCAAACTATGACACTCATGGAGTAAATAAAAATACTTTTCCAGACTTTCTTCAGGACGCAGCTGCTCCTGTCTCAGTTCCAGTTGTCTGTTGCCCGGTCTTTTACAAAGTTCTGCACTGTTCACAGAAGTGTCTGCAGACAGTGTGGGTGCAAAGCAAGATTCCACTGGTGGGGGCACACAACAAACTTGTGTGTTTCTGATGAATTGGCCCCAGGAGGCCGTCGCTCCTCCATCCTATCTGGGATAAAAGCCCCCTGTTCCCCGCCCACCACTGTGCCAGGTGTGCTGCACCGCTAAACTGAGGCATTCGTCTTCATTACAGCCCCACCCTTGGGCTCCTCGGCGAGGAAGGAGGTGTTGTTGGACTTCACGATGAAGAAGGACCACCACAGCTTCTCATGTTATCATTATTTTATTTATTTTTAATGAGGCAACTTATCCTCAAAGCCTCGCCTGTTAACAAATCACAGATATCTTGTGACACCAAGTCATTTCAGTGGATCATTTGCAGCAAGCGACACAGTTTGTCATGGGAGACTGTTTGCAGGCCCAACTGCTGCCTTTGAAATGCAAACGTGCTCAAACTGTGCTCTGCTTCTCCTGAGGCCTGAAATTTATAGGTCCTGTTTACAACTCCACACCGTGAGACCTAGTTAATATTTTCTGTAAACAAAACAATAATCCATCTATAAAATAAAGTCTCTGACTTCAGCTGCTGGCAGGGTAGTTGTTTTTGTATCGAACGTCTTTTGAAATCAAAAAGGCGTTCAATTCAAGATCAACTGGACTTTATTTGTAACAGAAGACGTTTCGCTTCTCATCCGAAAAGCTTTATCAATTCAATGAATCAGACTGTGTGTGCGTGTGGCTTTATAACAGGAGTCACGCACCATCATATGTAAATTGCAAGCTGAGGTAACACATACATGTAAATTGACCGATCACACCTTAACAGTAGGGAGTCTTTTGAAATTATTAGTGCAGACAGCAAAAGGCACTTACTGGAAATTCTATTTCATTTTTTACTTTTTGCATTAGAAATTATAATTTAAAACAATTTTGTTTAATTAAATAACATAATTTTGTGTACATGCACAACTACACATGCATTGTTTAAAATATCCACACTGAAAATGGTTTAAATCAGGTGTATTCCATTAAAATGTACTGAGGTCCAGTTACTAAAATTTCCTCCTATTACAAGGTCCGAATGAAAGTCCAACTTTTGTCTTTTATGGTCTTGCCTATCTGTATGTTCACATTTTCAGACAAACTGCACTTTATAGTAAACAACTAGCAATTTTACCATATTTAAAAGTAGTCCCAGGCAAATTGAAGGCCTTTATTTCAGATTAAAACAGAAAGGTCTGAATAAAATACTGTACATCTTAAAAGTGCAAACAGAGCCTAATAAGCCTTTTTTCTCTTGAATTGAAGAGGTCCAAGCCTAAAGAATTGAAGGCATACCCATAAAGTAAAAAAAAGTTGACATCTTTAGAAGAGAGAAAACAAAAAAGTGGCGCTATTAGTAATAAAAATAAAAATAGTGCAGAGCAAGATCAAAAAACGTTCAATACAGAAACAACTGGACTTTATTTATTTTGAATGTCGTTGTGTCCCTGGGCAAGACACTTAACCCCGTGTTGCTCCCGGTAGGACTGGATGGCGCCTTGCATGGCAGGCTACCACTACCGGTGTATGAATGTGTGAATGAATGGGTGGATGGCTGGTAGGGGTGTAACGAGATCTCGTTGTACGAGATCTCGCGATATTAAACTCCCGCGATATCTCTCGTTGAGAGGTAACGTTGTCTCGCGAGTCGCTAATGCTAGCAGCCCCTAGCAAGTCAGCGTCACGGACAGCATGGCTTCGCCGGATGAAGTTGCTATAGAAGACGCCCCAACTACTGATGGAGGGTCCCGGTGCCGCAGACGCCTCTACATTGATGGAGGGTCCCGGCGCTGCCGACGCTGCCCCGGATGTAAAGACACACTTGTGTAAACACCGGTGTGACCGGTGTTGCCAGATAGAGTCCCACCCACCCAAAGCACTCTTTACCCGCAAAAGTCAGAAGGAAAATCGCGGTGAACCGCCCAATCTGGCAACACTGGTGAGTGACGGCTGCAGATTCAGTGCTGATGCGGATATTTATGTTCAATTTTTGGAAAGTCCTGCGTGAATATCTATTTTTTTAAACAAAGTTGAACGTTCTAAGGTCTAAGGAGATTCAATCAGTAAAATGAAGACATCAGTTGAGTTTGTAATACATGTTAAAACAGAATAAAAGCCTTTTTGCGGCATAAAACCGATCTTTGAAGTTTTCTTGAACTAATATTAAAATCTCGTCTCGTTCTCGCGAACTCTGTAATTTGTCTCGTCTCGTCTCGAGAGTTTTGTGTATCGTTACACCCCTAATGGCTGGTATTGTAAAGCGCTTTGGGGCTCCTCACAGGGAGCTAGAAAGCGCTATATAAATAAGCTCCATTTACCAGGGTATGTCAGTCCTTACATCCTGCCTCATGATTTTATGCACAAGTGGGTGGGAGCAACAACGTAACGTAGGTGTGTGCATCATTAAAACACTCGTGGGAGCAAGGGGTTGAACGAGTACATAATTTTTAAACTCAACATTAACATAAAAAAGCCGAGTAGAACTTGAGTAGTCGATGATGTCATAGGATCTTAAAATGCAAAAAAAATATATATATATGCATAAAAACGTCATTATTTACAAAAAAAACACCAACAAATCATTGGGAGCCTATATTATGCTCCTATCATTTATCATGCTGCAGATAAGTCACAGGAAAAACAAAAATATTAGTTATTATATTTTTATTAAACTGCAAAAGTGAAAGAAACGTGCGGCACGTCAAAAACGAAACTAAAAACAGTGAGGCAGACACCACCCCGCACCTGCAACAGTGCATGCAACACCACCCCCTGTAGCGGGTTACGGGGAGTGGACTATGTGTTATGTCTTTCCCATAATGCTTAGCGGTATGTTAGTGTTCTGGCCACACCATGAGTGAGATGGACGTCTGTGATATAGACCTGCCTCTTGTGTGTTATTAAAGTTTTTTTTATTGAATAAAAAAAAAGAACATAAACAATATAAAAAGGCATACAATACACAAAAACAATAACAGTTGAAAAGACAATTAAACTAAGCAGAGAATTGTTAATACAATTCTAAACAACAGCATAAAAAAAGAACAAATTGAGAAACATAGCACAAAATTAAATTGCATGTGCAAGAGGAGTTTCAAGTTTTGTGATAAGCTATTAATAGGACTGTGCTTTTGGGAGCTTGCAGCGTTTAAGTACATCCTTAAATATATTTACTTAATTTTTAAAAAAAAGCGAAATAAGGGAGACATTTTCAAAAAACGACTTTTGTGAATAAAAATTTTTGCCATAAGGATGAAATTGTTGTTACCATAATTTAAAACTTCATTCCCTGTTAGCAGACCAAATTTAATTGTAGTAAAATCTAAAGGTGGGCTAGAACTCTTAGTTATAATCCAGTTCTGAAAATCTTTCCACCCTGTTATTAAAGTTTGGTTGTTTCCTGTTGCTCAGTTCAAAGAGTCTTGGTTGGGTTTAAGCCACATTAATACGTGAAACAGGAAGTTGATTTATTTTCTGTGGTGAGTTGATTTATTTTCTGTGGTGTGACTGCGATGTGATGACGTCACTGTGAATACTCGACGTGAAATAAAAATCCTCGATAGATGCCCTAATCGATGTGTCGATTACTCGAATACATGTACTGTAGTCTGTTAAAGCTCTAGTGGGAACACGTTGTGTGCAGGGAGGCAGTGTGAGATAAAAGCAAAGTAGAAGAGATAATCCCACTCAGATAAGGATTATCCAGCTGGCGTTTGTCCACACAATTGTTTTGGCCCTAAAGTAGCATTTTTATGAATTATGACACCGAACATCCAGCTGGTTCAGATTACAGCTCTAAACTGAAGCCAAAACCAGTAGAAAGCAACTTGTTGGAGGTGAAAACGAGCCTTGTCTCCGAGTGCCACTCCTCTCCACTGCTGCCTCCTCCTTCATCTGATAACAGCTGGAGTGAAGTGACTGCACTGACACTGGCCTGCAGCCGGCGATGGATGGGATTCATTTTGCCCTCGCCTGCCTCCACCGCAGCTCCACTCCACAGTCACCGCTAAATGTGATTGGTTTATCGCTCTCCACTCTGTCCTCTCCGTTGCCCACTAAGAGCAAATTACAGCCCACCCATTACAGAATTAAGCCGAGGACTGAGACGGGGAAGATCAGTGCAGGACTCTGGCCTCTGGTTGTGATTCGGGTGAAGCTGCCCTTTGCCATCATTCTTCCAGCCACAGCAAACAGACTCTGGGATCAGAGCGGAGCTCATTGATTACACTGGAGAGCAGCCCCGGGTCTGTGATGTAGCTCGTTAGACATGTGCAGTTTGCTCGGTTACGTTACTGTAACGCATTGTAACTTGTTTTGTATTTGCTACTTCAATCAAACAATCTTGATTTGAACATTTTGTCCAAATTGCATAAAATTGGTTGGTGGGCAAAGAATCTAAAACTGCAGTTATTGTCAAAATGAAAATAAAATGAACTGTAATTAAAACAAAAGGAGTTCCTGGTACCATCTCTGTAGCCTGGGAGTCCCTGCTGGTTTCCAGTTTTGTTTCAGCTGTTCCACAAACATAGCATGTGTAAATAAATAAAGGAAGGACGTCCTACAAGGATTACATGTTTTGTGATTGAGAATTTATATTTGGCAATAAAAGCAAAAATAGATTTCTCAAACACTTGTCTGTCAGTCCTGACTTTGATCACACAACCTTTATGGCACTTTTTATAAATTGATTTTAATGAAAATACTTCTCTGGTTTTTGGCGCTAAGAATCAGGACACCCAGAATCCCACACAGGTGCATGACAGGTGCTGCCATATTCTGTGACCATCTCTATATTTTAATAATACTCATGATATTAGTGGTCAGATGTTAATTTTTATTCCTTAGAGGAAGTAAAGAGTCTTCAGAAACAGTTTGGTTCAAGTATTTAATGTTTTTCTATAAGTTACAGTGTGGTCACAATAACTTGCAATGCCCCCACCTTAATAATAATAATAATAATAATAATAATGAATTTAATTTATAACGCACTTTTCATTAATGAAAATCTCAAAGTGCTACAAAGTGCAACAAAATTAAAGGTCAAATAAAACAAGTGATAAAACAAATAAAATCAATAATAGTATCAACTAAGATCAAAGATAGAATCATGAGGAGGCAGAGTAGGCTCGCTTAAAAAGAAAGGTCTTCAAGCCGCTTTTAAAGTCAACCAGTGACTGTGGAGCTCTCAGGCAGTCAGGAAGAGAGTTCCATAGGCGGGGGGCAGCCACACTGAAAGCCCGGTCTCCCATGGTCCTTAATTTGGTTCTCGGAATGTGAAGGAGATTACTGTTCTGTGACCGTAGAGACCGGGTGGATGAATATGGAACAAGAATGTCCTTTAGATAATCTGGTGAAGTTCCGTGTAAGCATTGATGTGTAATGAGAGCAGTTTTGTACTGAATTCTGTAGGCGACAGGAAGCCAATGAAGGTTATGGAGAATGGGTGTAATATGTTCAAATTTACGAACTCTCAACAAAATCCTTGCTGCACTGTTTTGAATATATTGAAGCTTCTGAAGGTTTTTGCCAGGGATTCCAATAAACAGGGAGTTGCAGTAGTCGAGCCTGGAGGAGACAAAAGCATGGACGAGTTTCTCAGCATCAGAAAAAGTTAGAGATGGGCGAAGTCTGGAGATGTTTCGAAGATGGAAGAAGCAAGTTTTAAACAGAAGCTTAATGTGATTTTCAAATGTAAGATGAGAGTCCATTTTTATTCCAAGATTTGTAACAGAGGTGGAGAGGGGGATGTCTTGTCCAGAAAAGGAAATTGTTGTTATAGTTGATGTTTGTACCTGGTGAGGGGTGCCAATCAGTATGGCCTCAGTCTTGGAGCAGTTTAATTGAAGAAAGTTCTGATTCATCCATGCCCTTATTTCCTCCAGGCAGGTAGAGAGGGCAGTGAGTGAAGATGGAGATGACAATGGGGAAGATGAGGATGCTCCAGTCCTGATGTAAAGCTGTGTATCGTCGGCATAACAGTGAAAAGAAATGTTGAACTGATTAATAATTTGACCTAAAGGCAGCATGTAAAGGGAAAACAGCAGGGGCCCCAGAACTGACCCCTGAGGGACACCACAGGAGACACAGACTGTCTGGGACGTGGCGTTGCCAAGACTAACACATTCCAGCCTATTGGAGAGGAAAGATTTGAACCAGTCCAGGACAGTGTCACAGAGACCGACCTCCACATGAAGACGGTGGAGGAGGATACTATGGTCCACAGTGTCGAAGGCTGCAGTGAGGTCAAGGAGGACAAGGATGGAGGGAGAACCAGTGTCAGCAGCCATGAGGACATCATTGGTAACTCTCAGCAATGCAGTCTCTGTACTGTGAGCTGCTCTGAATCCAGACTGGAACTTCTCATACAGGGAGTGTTGTTGTAGGTGGTCCTGCAGCTGAGCAGCAACAGCTTTCTCCAGCACTTTAGACAGAAATGGGAGGTGGGAAATTGGGCGGTAATTAGAAAAAATGTCGGGATCCAAATTAGATTTTTTCAGAAGAGGCCGAATGATGCCCTTGATGCCCCCCACCCCCCTCATTTCTTTGGGTTTGTCCTGGTTGAGCCTCAGTAGCCGAGGCTCAACCACTGATGGGCCAAGTAGTTTTAGTGTCTCATCACTGATTTAAACACCATCACTGTCCTGGTGCGCACAGGCCAGAGGAGTGAAATCTCCAACAGTTAAAAGCACAAAGACCTCTCTGATTTCATTGTTTGATATATATTTTTAAAGCTGTTACAACCTAAAGGGATTTTTTTTTTGTACACCGACAGGACCAGAACTTGCAATTAGTCACAAAAAATAATTCTAAACTTGCAGCCCTGAATTTCATGTGCAGATTTTGGCATTGTCTCTGCAAACATTCACAAAAACCTTTCATGGTTCCCCCGTCGTGATGCGATGAGGGGGAATTGGAAATATCCTCCATTTGTCTGTCTGTCTGTCTGTCTGTCTGTCTGTCTGTCTGTCTGTCTGTCTGTCTGTCTGTCTGTCTGTCTGTCTGTCTGTCTGTCTGCCTGTCTGTCTGTCTGTCTGTCTGTCTGTCTGTCTGTCTGTCTGTCCGTCTGTCTGTCTGTCTGTCTGTCTGTCTGTGCATGTTGTAAGCATAACTTGAAAAACCGGTGAGGTACCAGCCGTACTTTCATTTTGGTGTAGATACATCTGAGTGAAAAAGGAAACTGTGCGTACTAGTATCCTCAAATCATTGGGGTGGCCAAATATTAAATCTTTGGTGGCCTGGGCCAGGGGTTCCCAAACTTTTCCATGCCATTGCCCCCAAACAGCATTAGCTTCTGTCCGAGGCCCCCCCTCGCAAACCCACAAGCAATGCTACAAAATATGCAAAGAAACATAATAATAATAATAATAATGAATTCCATTTATAATGCACTTTTCATTAATAAAAATCTCAAAGTGCTACAAAGTGTAATAAAGCAAAGATCAAAATAAAACAAGTGATAAAATCAAATAAAATCAATAATAATATCGACTAAGATCAAAGATAAAATCATGTGGATGCAGATTAGGCTTGCTTAAAAAATAAATAAAATAAAACAAGTGATAAAATCAAGTAAAATCAATAATGATATCAGCTAAGATCAAAGATAAAATCATGTGGAGGCAGAATAGGCTTGCTTAACATCAACTTTTATAATGTTTTAACTGTTATTCACTGTGTTCAATTAATTATTACAGCTGCTGAGTATAAACAAGTTATTAAATAACTCATTTTAAACACTGTATTATATTCCTACTGAAAAAAACAACAACTTTTCAACAAGCTGTTGACCAGAAGAACGAAACGAAATAAATCTAACCTCTCTCAAGTGTGTTTATCTGGAAATGACAGATACAGAATGCCCTAGTGGGCAATTATTATTATTATTTTATTTATTTTTTTAACTTTTTTATCGTCTTCTCTCCAGCTTTTTGAGGTCCCCTTAGCACCCACTGGCGGCCCCCAGGGGGCCGCGGCCCCCACTTTGAAAAACACTGGCCTAGGCCACCATTGGCCACCCCCTGGCAAATAAAATTGCTCCCTCCACAACAAACATTCACTTCTCAAATGCCTCAGCGACAGGCAACATTACCGTACTGCATGTTATTCCTAAATATCTTGTCTATTTTGTTAATCAATAGCTATGCCATCCTCTGGTAGTGTTTTGAAAATATTTATTAATCTACTTTGCTGATCAAAGCATGTGGAATGCTTCAGATGAACACTGATTTAAACATTTTGAAGAAATGCAACATTTAGGCTCCGCTCCCTTCCTCCGCTCCTTTATTTGTTTTCAGTCAGTGTGATGTGGCGGTATTGGTGTGGTGTGGTGGTGGCTGAGAGTCATTAACAACGTATACTCCGAGTGTGTGGCATCTTGTGATACAGGTAGTCCCCGACTTACGAACGAGTTCCGTTCCTACGTGCCGTCGTATGTCGAATTTCGACATAAGTCGGAAAATACGTCCAAACGGCACATCATACGTACAGTACTTTATTTTACCAAGCACTTAGCCTATCCTTGCTCCAGCCTTGATTGAGTGTCCTTGGGTGTCCTGAAAGGCGCTTTTAAATAAAATGATGATGATTATTATTATTATTATCCTAACACATTACCCTACATAATTATCAAAAAACACATACATTTAGGAGCCATAATGAAGGAAAAAAAGAGTTAATAACCTACTGGTATGCTGGTGAATTCTTCCTCCGTCTGTTAGCATGTTAGCTCGTTGCACCTCCGAGCTCTGCAGCTTCCAGCTGCTTCACGCGGTCCACAGCGTTTACAGCTAGGTCTGTTATCATGTTAGCTCTTGCTCCTCCGGTCCAGCTCTGCTGTTTCTGCCGTCTGGTGACACCATCCACCCGTCCATCCTACAGTAAGGTCCGCTCCGTTTGTTTACGACGTAAAACCGCCCTCCTAACCTCCTCTGCTCCGGTCTGCCTGTCCAGAAACCTCCTGTAGTAATTTTCCACTGACTGCGTCAAGCTACTCTCCCCACTCCCTCCTGTAAACCTCCTGTAAATTTCCGCTGTCCTTCGCTGAGTTTCGGTACCGTATTTTTTGGTGTAAAGGCGCATAAACCGCGTAACTCGAACAATGCTTTTCAATGGGAGGGCGTTCGTAACTGCGAAACGTCGTAAGTCGAGGTCGTCGTAACCCGAGGACTACCTGTATTATGAGATCACACATTATGTTCGCTTAATGACACCTCAGACACCTCAGACTGAGGAAGTCTTTCGGACGAAACACGAAACGTTTCTACAAATTTTTTTTTTGCTTTGTTTTGTTTTGTTTTTTTGAATGTCCAGAGGACCAGACTTAGCTTTTTTTAATTGTTCTACCTGGATTATTGAGCATGCATCAGGGCACACATGTTAATTTCAAAGTTTGACCAAAACAGCTGCAGCTTCTTTTAATATAATTTTGGTTTGGGGCATGAAAGCCGACAAGCGTAAAGCATCCCTTAACAGAATGCTAAGTTTTTAATTTGTAAGGTTATTAGTAAATCAGAAAGTTAACCAAGGCAGGAGCACAGAATCATGTGTAATACAAGACATGTCAATAACTCGAGCACTTAAGAAAACAATGGAGGTTTCAAGTGTGCAGCAGACATCCTGTCTGTGGAGCCAAGCGGCGTCTGGCTCTCCTGACGGCCTCGGAGACGGAACGGACAGCAGAGGAGTGCGATGGCACGGTAATTGGTTTAGTCTATGATTAATGTCTCTGATGGCGTTGATAGATGTAAGGGTGAGGGGTGTAAAATTCAGAGCTCCTCTCTCGTAAACGTTACCTGCTTTGCCCCGAGGACCTGAGTCTGCAGTCTGAACTGGAAGAGCAGGAAGTTCAACTTTAGAGATAGATTGCATCTTTTTTTTTCTTTAGCTTCTAACATTCTGTGTTTTTCCTTCTAATTAGGATTTTACTTCTTTAAGTTTCTAACTAGCATTCTGCTTCTTTTAGCTTTAACTAGCATGCAGCGTTTTTCCTTCTAATTAGGATTTTATTCCTTTTAGCTTCTAACTAGCATTCTGCTTCTTTTAGCTTCTAACTAGCATTTTGCTTCTTTTAGCGTCTAATTAATATTTTACTTCTTTTAGCTTCTAACTATGCTGGTGAAGATTCTCAGTCGTCCAGGACATGATAAATCAAAAAAGGCGTTCAATACAGAACAACTGGACTTTATTTGTAACAGAAGACGTTTCGCTCTTCATCCGAGGAGCTTTCTCAATTCAATGAGGAGACTGTGAGAGCAAGAGAAGTTATAAGCACACTGATCCACTGACACACACCAACCCATGTAAATTGGAAGCTAACACACACACACACATACTTGGGATAACACGTGCCTGTGACCCATTCAAAGTTCAGTGTGTGAAAGCAGACCTTACAGGAAACACACACACACACATCCTACTGTATGTAAATTGACAATTCACACCTCACACATTGATAGCAAGGACCTGTCAAAGTCTTGTTAGTCTAATTAACAAACGAAGCTCTTCTGTTCTCCTCAGGTGAGAGACGTCTGGGAATCAGTCCTAAAGCTGCACCACAAGTTTTAGAAAGTTGAAATCTTAGGCCTCCTCCTCTGTTTAACGATGGTTTCTCCCGTTTTACATAAATCGCCTCCTTCTTCTCCTTTTAGCTTCTAACTAGCATGCTGCATTTTTCCTTCTAATTAGGATTTTATTTCTTTAAGCAACTAGCATTCTGCTTCTTTTAGCTTCTAACTAGCATTTTGCTTCTTTAAGCTTCTAACTAGCATTCTGCTTCTTTTAGCTTCTAACTAGCATTTTGCATTTTTCCTTCTACCGTAATTATGATATTACATCTCTAAGCTTCTAACTAGCATTCTGCTTCTTTTAGCTTCTAATTAATATTTTACTTCTTTTAGCTTCTAACCAGCATGCTGCGTTTTTCCTTCTAATTAGGATTTTATTTCTTTAAGCAACTAGCATTCTGCTTCTTTTAGCTTCTAACTAGCATTTTGCTTCTTTAAGCTTCTAACTAGCATTCTGCTTCTTTTAGCTTCTAACTAGCATTTTGCATTTTTCCTTCTACCGTAATTATGATATTACATCTCTAAACTTCTAACTAGCATTCTGCTTCTTTTAGCTTCTAATTAATATTTTACTTCTTTTAGCTTCTAACTAGCATTCTGCTTTTGTCCAAATTAGGATTTTACATCTTTAATCTTCTAACTAGCATTTTGCTTCTTTTAGCTTCTAACTAGCATTCTGCTTTTGTCCTTCTAATAAGGATTTTACATCTTTAAGCTTCTATCTAGCATTTTGCTTTTTTTTTAGCTTCTAATCCCATCTTTAAGGATTGGAAGGTGTGTGTCACCAGCACTACAGAAGAACAGCTGGCTTTGAACTTTGACCCCACCTCATCACCACATTCAGCAAATCAGGGCTACACCAATGTGTGTGTGTGTGCGTGCCGCTCCAGCCTTGATTTATTTGTGTTATTTTTAGCTGCCGTTGGTCCTGTTGGGTGGCGTCTATCTTTATCCAACATGACCAGAGAACAAATCAATCAGAAACACACCCTGGGCTAATATTTGTGTGGAGCATTCGGTGTGACACCACAACTCACCAGAGCATGACAGAAGGACGAGGACTGATCACATCGTGCCTATACCGTTTTTTCACATCATCTTGTTTCCAACTCAACTTTTTTATTTTATTTTTTTAACAGGATCAGATGCAGCTCAGACTGGGGCTTTAACAGAATACTCGAGTAATCAACACATTGATTACTTGGACCTCTATCGAGTTTTTTAATTTCAAGTCGAGTATTCGTAGTGACGTGATCACGTCGCAGTTACAGAACAGAAAATGAATCAACTTCCTGTTTGGAGCACGTTGCGAACCGGTGTTACACCATTTTCTGTGACCCCCGTATATTGTGATCGTAGGGGGCGGTGTTGCATGAACTGTTGCAGGTCACAGAATGTGGTGTAACACCGGGTCCAATTGACCGAACCATAAACACAAATAAAAGGCAAAAAATATTAATCTCTAAACCTATAAAAACCTATTAACATATTAATTTCTAAAACTAAACCTAATGCGCAGCACCACAGGCGGTGGTGCGGGGTGGTCAACCGCCCCACTGTTTTTAGTTTCGTTTTTGACGTGCCGCATTTTTTTCTCTTTTAAAGCTTAACAATAATAACTAACAGTTTTGGGTTTCCTGTGACTTATTTGCTGTAAGATAACTGGTAGGAACCTAATACTGTATATGCTCCCAATGTTTTGTTGGTTGTTTTTTGTAAATAATAAATTCCTTTTTTTTCTTACGGTTTTAATTAGTTAATTATTTTTTGCATCTTGAGATCCTATGACATCATCAACTACTCAAGCTCTACTCGAGTATTATTATGTGAATGTCGAGTTTAAAAATGATGTACTCGTTCAACCCCTAGCTCAGACACATGCAGAAACCAACAAATACATTTTAAAACACAAAACAGCTTCTGGTGATAAAACAGGATCAGATGATGTAAGATATTTGTGATTACCAGATAAAAACATTTAGCAAATTAAACTAGCATTCCTTAAATATGATCATGTTTTAACAAAACTAAAGTTTGACATGAGAACAGAGCTCGGCTTTTACCACACCAAATTTTAGCTCATAATTCATAAATTAAATTAAATGAACAAACGCTGATTTCTTTTTTTTTTTCTTTTTTTTTTGTATATGGTCAGTTTGTTGAAGTGGCCATCTTAAAGCTGATTCATTAAAAAAATGAATCAGTTATTCAGTAGATTGCTGATTCATTTTGTTTAACATGTAAAAAGCAGACTGTTATAGTTTAGTTTAGTATCGTTTAGTTTACCTTTAGTTTAGTTAAGGTCTGTGCTTTTGTTTCTGTTCACCTTTACGTATCTAGTTCTTCAGAATCAAAAGAAAACATGAAGCTGAAACAAGCAGCACTTTAGCTAATAGCTCGGCTCATGGAGTTAAATAAGAGCTTACATCTGACATGTGGAGGAGCAAAGATGGCAACAATCAGAACAAACGTTCAATACAAAAACAACTGGATTTTATTTGTAAAAGAAAACGTTTCGCCCTTCATCCAAAATGCTTTCTCAATTCAAAGAGCAGGCTGTGTGAGAGAGTGAGACTAACTTTTAGACCAGTGGTTCTTAACCTTTTTTGAGCCACCGAACCCTCCAGTTTCAAATGCCCACTCACCGAACCCCTCTTTTTTAATATATAAAATAAGTCTAAAAGTTTTAGACTAACAAAGACCTTAAGAAACCCCTACTGTTAAGGTGTGATGTGTGATTTGTCACTTTACATAGGATGTGTGTTGTTATCTCAGCTTTCAATTTACATAGGTTGGTGTGTGTCATCTCAGTCTGTTTATAACCTCACTCTCTCACACAGCCTGCTGTTTGAATTGAGAAAGCCTTTTGGATGAAGGGCGAAACGTTTTCTTTTACAAATAAAGTCCAGTTGTTTTTGTATTGAACGTTTGCTCTGATTTTATCATGTCCTGGAAGACTGAGAATCTTCACCAGCAAAGATGGCGTATTCATACAGCACTCTACTACACACACATTCATACAGCACTCTACTACACACACATTCATACAGCATATCTCTACAAAGATAATCTGAACAGATAGTTGTTTTATTTAACTCTACGTCTTGGCTATGATGCTGACACCAAAGGGAAAAAAATTGCTATTTTAGTTTTCAGCTGCAGTTTGGCCTAAAATACTCACGTTCACAATGATAAACAAGATACATCCTCTTGATAAAGAGAGCTGCTTATCAAAATGTACAGCAATCACAACTGTCGCTTTGTTTATACTGACCAATCATAAAGCAGGATAATGGGGAAAAAAAGTAGGACCTCTTTCATTAAATTAATGAATTAATCAGGTCACCTGATCCATTCGTCCATCAGTCCAGCTCCGTTGATCGCCACGCCAGACTTGAGCAGCTAACAAACCTCAAAGGTAGACCACTAAAATAAAACTGGTAATATGAATCATATGTTATACTGTAAAATCATTAAACTGCTAAATGTAAATAAAATCTTTGCTTTCCAAAAAAATAATAATAATTGATGGACTTGACAAATTTTTCAGTGAGTGTCATTAAAGTGATAAAGGATGCCAAAGCCATGAAGGAGTATGTTTTATTGTGTAAAAAAGTGCTAAACTTTACAAAATCAAATGTCTGTTCCAACCTCAATGTTATAAAACTGAGAGCACATTCTGCTCCTCGTATTTGTTCCGGCTGTTTATCAAACCTGAAAAGGTAAAGTTTCCACGTTAAAGTGGTTTAAATAACCGCCTCATTTTCAGTGGGTCTGTTTTCTGGTTGCATGGAATTGATCCTTTCACAATGGAAGTGTAATTACCAGCAGGACGATCTCTAAACTCAACCCCACCAGCCGGATCCTTCAGCTGTGGAACCCTCCCAAAGAGACCCTGTCGTAAATTATAATTAACTGCAGATACAATCCATTCATTTTAAGGAGGTGAGATTCACTTTTTACCTGCAGTGGAACTGAGAAGGAACAGCCATCTGTCTGTTTGATTAATTGGTGGTGTCTGTGGCGCAGTCCATTTGCAGTCAGTTACAGTGTATTTGCTTTGTGTCAGGACGCACCTTAAACACACTGCATCATCGCAGACCTGAAGACGGTGCAGGACTTCAAGTCTTTTTAGTAGCTTCGCTGCAGGCAGCTCCTTCTGACATTGTTACTAATCTATTAGCTTGCAAATTAAACAGCAGTGAATGAATGTGCAGCGGGAGGATGCTACAGCTGTCTGCTGCTGTAATCAGTGTTTCGAGGGTCAAATTTAGATTGACAGCACCTGTTAAATCTAATATAATCTGTGCAATTTTGCTGTAAATGGGATAAACGCATTCAAAAGTCAAAGTCAAAGTCAAAGAAGTCAACTTTATTGTCAGATCTGCAATATGTACTGTACAGGACATACACAGGACCGAAATTGCGTTTCTCTCAGTCCCTCGGTGCAACAGTAAACATCTAAACATTGAAACACTGAAACATATAATAATAGACATAAGCATAAAATAGTAAAACTAACACTGTCCTGAGTTTTTTGCATAGTGGTATAAGAGTATGAAAATTTACACCAACTCTAAAACTAAAACATTAAACATTTAATGAACATAATACTGTCCTGAGTTTTTGCATACTAGTATAAAAAAAGAGTATAAAAAGTATAACTAAAATAAACTAAAGGTTTCTAGCATTGACATTTGCAAAGTGGCAAAGCAGCGTATGAGTTAATGTACACAGTATATGTATGAGGTAGTAGTTGATGTTGTTATAGAGGCAAAAAGTGGCATATGCAGTAAGGCACATTGGGCATCCCTAAGTAAGACCGTTCAGAGCACACTGTATATGTATCAGCAGTGGTGTAGATATTAGAGTAGTGTAAATGTAAACAGTAGTAATTACATGTAAGCAGTAGTAAAAAAAGTAAACAGTATTAATAAATGTAAACAGAGAATGTAAACAGTATTATGATTATAGGCAGTGATGTAATACAAACATTAGTGCAAGTATGAGAAGTAGTGCAAACTGTATGAGCACATGACCGAGAGTTTAGTGAATAACCCGTTTGATGACACAGAGTCCAGTGTTAAAATCTTTGTGTTGTGTGGTAATGTGTGAGAAAGTTTTAGTGTTAAGGCAGTTCAAATGGGAGGGGGGGCAGAGCAGGCAGAGTGTTTAGCATCCTGACTGCCTGATGAACAGAGCTGTCTCTCAGTCTGCTGGTTCGAGCCTGGAGACTCCTCAGTCTCCTCCCTGATGGCAGCAGTCTGAAGCAG
>JBBPBX010075917.1:4972-17239 GCA_038048925.1 Garcialebias charrua | reverse complement strand
ACTGAACCGGACCCTGGCACTGGTCCCCCAGGGAGAAAGTATGTTCCCTCTGCAGCCGTCAGCAAGGTCCTCCATTGGATCCACACAGCAAAGTTCTCCTGCCATCCAGGTATGAGTCGCACCCTCTCCTTGACAAAGAGACATTTCTGGTGGCCTAACATGGAGAGGGATGTCAGACAATACGTGTCTGCCTGCACCACTTGTGCATGTAACAAAGCCACTAACAAACCCCCAGCAGGTCTCCTCCTTCCACTCCCTACTCCTGGGCGTCCGTGGTCCCACATAGCCTTGGACTTTGTCACCGGACTGCCAGTTTCTGAGGGTAATTCTGTTGTATGTACTATCATCGACCGTTTCTCCAAGGCGGTACACTTCATACCCCTAGTAAAATTGCCCTCAGCATCTGAGACAGCACAGATCATGGTCAAACATGTTTTTTGTCTGCATGGTATACCTCTCGATATTGTTTCCGACAGGGGCCCTCAATTCATCTCTCAAGTCTGGAAAGCATTCTGTCAAGCCTTGGGTGCCACCTCCAGCCTGACGTCTGGTTATCACCCTCAATCGAATGGACAAACTGAGAGGTGTAACCAAGAGCTCGAAGCCGCTTTGAGGTGTGTCATTGAACATAATCCTACCACCTGGAGCCATCACCTGCCTTGGGTTGAGTATGCTCATAATTCTCAAGTTTCGTCTGCTACTGGTTTGTCCCCGTTTGAGGCCTCTTTGGGATACGCTCCGCCCTTATTTCCGTCACAGGAAACTGACATTTCTGTTCCCTCTGTCCAGCATAATCTCCGTCGGTGTCGCAGGGTTTGGCGCCAGACCAGGGCAGCTCTCCTCAGGACGGCTGAACAAAACAAGCGGTTTGCTGACCGCCACCGTTCTTCTGCTCCCGACTACCTGGTGGGGCAGAAGGTTTGGTTGTCCACCAGAGACATTAAACTAAAAGACACTCCCAGGAAGCTGGCCCCCAGGTTCATTGGTCCCTTCCCGATTGTCAAGATCATCAATCCTGCTGCTGTCCGACTTCAACTGCCTTCCACCCTGCGGATCCATCCCACGTTCCATGTCTCTCAGATTAAACCCGTCTCCACCAGCCCACTTCACCCTCCTGCCGACCCTCCTCCTCCGCCTCGTTTCATCAACAATGATCCTGTTTAATCCATCCGGCGCTTACTGGACGTGCGTCGCAGGGGTCGACAACTCCAGTACCTGGTGGATTAGGAGGGCTATGGCCCAGAGGAGCGTTCGTGGGTTCCCCGCTCCTTCATTCTGGACCCCTCCCTTATCTCTTCCTTTTACAGGGACCACCCGGACAGGAGATCGCCTAGAGGCGATGCTAGAGGAGGGGGTACTGTAGGAGTTCTGCCTTCCCCTCCAGCAACCTCAAGCAGCAGCTAATCAGCTGATTAGCTACACCTGCACCTGCCTCCTAGACCTTCACCTCCTGCTCTACTTAAACCACAACCAGACGTTCAGCCAACGCTCGAACATTGATTACCTTGGGTAATATTGTCACAGCCTCTGACTCCTAGTTTTTGACTCGTCTGCATTAACCTGTTTTGCCTTTGCCCGTTTGTTCAGCTCCTGTTCAGTCCTGCCTGTTCACCCGTCTCCAAGGCTGCGTCTGGTTGCCAACCCTGCACACCAAACCCATAACTAAGGACTTCATTCTGGACATCTTCACCACTCTTCAACTTTGTCTGAACTCACCCACTGGACCCACAGTCTCTCCGGACCTCGCCCTCCGTAACCCATTACTCCGACGCCACCTGCAAACAAATTCTACAGTAAGGACAAATACTTCTATCAGCACAATTGTCATAAAGAATCATTTGGACTTCAGGATATTCACCACCTCCCCTCTTCTCTCCACAGCCCTTTCCAGTTCCTGCACTGTAAATAAAAGATCACTTTTGTACTCGCTTGTCCTCGTGTTCTTTGGTCTGCCATTTGGGGTCATATTCAGCAAAAATCATGTTAGAAAGGAGCAGAAAGAAGATGAAATTTTATTATAACTGTCCCTTATTTCACAATTTGTTCAAACAATGATAACCTTCAAACTACATCACAAAATGAATAACTCTACTTAAATTTTCTAACTGTAATACACAAACACACTAAGTTACATCATATATAGTTTTTGAGCAAGTCCTTTTTGACCTTTTTCTTAAATGTATACATTGATTTTGCATTTTTAACATCACTCTCCAGACCATTCCACAGATAATAATAATAAAAAAACGAATACATTACCTATTCTTGAACGGTTGAATCTCTCACTCATCATTAGGGCAGGGCTTTGCTCCAGGGCTTGTTGACATCAGTTTTTGTTTTTTCATAAAGTTCTGAACTTTTTGAGTGATGGATGTTCATAGCGAGGATCAATAACTTTAAAGCCTGCGCATAATAACAACATTAAGACTTACATTCAGATATTTAAAAACTCACAGTTTGTGTTATTGCTCTGGACTGATATGATTTACCTGATAAAAGTAGTTTAAATGCAGTTGTTCTTATTAGCGCTGTTGCAAAGCTGCTCGTTCACATTCTGATGACGTAGTTTCAAGCGCGTTCACGTGAGACGTGCGGTCTGCTGCAGTCTCTTCATGAAACAAAGTCCACACACACACAGCTTTGAATGTGCGCGCCACTCGTCTTTTAACAAGAAATGTTCCCCAAACAGGAGACCGTAGTGAGAAGCAAACGGCTAAAGGTTGCGCGAGCTACGCGTGCTTCGCGATAATAGCTCCGTGCTGAAACGCGCCCAGGAAATTTTGTTGCGCGGCGCATATATTAACGTTCAATGAGTGAAAAAATAACCGAAACGGTATGCAGGTGGACCGAACCGAACGTGCTGTACCGAAACGGTTTGGTACACCCACTAGTACCGTTAGATGCCTAGTATATATGTGTATGTACTTATATACGTATGTATGTATATGTGCTTATATGGATACATATATACATATATGTGTGTATATGTGTATATGTGTATGTGTAAGATAGATATCAAATATATAAATAATGCAAGGATTGTTAAGAATGATTTCAATATTATTATTCACAGTTTTTTTAAATTATAGTTTACTTTCATTCAGCTAATTTTAATTTTATTTTTGTCCATCCATCTTCAGAGGAAAGTTAGAAATACTCTCTGTCCATCCATCTATCCTTCATGTGGGATGGATAATTTGGCCAAAATCAAACAATCATGTAATGGTTCTTTGTTTGCATAGGACAGTAGCTCTCATCAAAATGTAGAATTTCCTCTAAAGATAAGTATAAATGATCTGTTATAGATGACTACTGAACACGTCCAGAGTCAGCAGAAAGCAGGCAGCCGGAAGACCGATCCACTTCCTTCTGACCTGAACACAAACACAAACGTAGATTTTAGTTCATGTGTTCCTAAACATAATTACTTGATGCACATGGTTTCTTCAACCTACATGTTCAATCGACGTGTGTGTATGTCTGTGTATGTGAGTGTATTGTGTTTTTATGTACAGTGGTTTGTTAGGATAGCTATGAGCTATAAACGGTCAAATAGACAATCAAACGGTTTACAGCTCATGACTGTCTAACAAACCATTGTCTATAAAAACCATAAAACAGGCACATACACATAAACTCACACACAATTTCAATTGAACAAGTTATGTTTACATGTATATGTCTATATGTATATGCATATATACATGTATATTTATATGCATATCAGAATCAGAATCAGAATCAGGTTTATTGGCCAAGTATGTTGACATACACAAGGAATTTGTTTCCGGCTGTACGTGTCTCTCTAGAAAGTGTCTCTCTAAAAATGCTAAAAACTATACAGATACTTTTACATAAAAAAACGTACAAATAATACACAAAATACAGAAGGATTAGGATTCACATCACATGGGGGTTGTGAATGGGTTGGGGGTCATGCTGATGGATGTCTGATGATCAGCTGTTGATGATGGTGATGGCCTGGGAGAAGAAACTGTTTTTGTGTCTGACAGTCTTAGTGGACAGAGATCTGTAGCGTCTGCCAGACGGGAGAAGTTGGAACATGTTGTGACCTGGGTGTGTGGAGTCTGTGATGATTTTTCCAGCCCGTTTCCTGGTTCTTGCATGATACAAGTCCTGAATGGAGGGCAGAGAAGCCCCGATGACTTTCTCAGCCATCCTCACTGTTCGCTGAAGCCTGTTCCTGTCCTGCCTTGTGGCTGCTCCAAACCAGACTGTGATGGATGTACATAGGATGGACTCAATGACTGCAGTGTAGAACTGGATCAGCAGCTCCTGAGGTAGGTCCAGCTTCCTCAACTGGCGTAGGAAGTACAGTCTCTGCTGGGCCTTTTTGAGGATGGAGGTGATGTTGTGCTCCCACTTCAGGTCATGTGAGATGGTGGTTCCCAGGAACCTGAAGGACTCTACCGTAGACACGGGCTGTTGAAGATTTTGAGGGGCAGCAGTTCTGGGGGGTGTCTCCTGAAGTCCACTCTCATCTCTACTGTCTTCAGTGTGTTCAGCTCCAGTTTGTTCAGGTTGCATTAGGACATCAGTCGTTTCACCTCCTGTCGGAATGCAGACTCGTTGTAATCACTGATAAGTCCAATGACTGTAGTGTCATCTGCAAACTTCAGGAGTTTAACAGATGGGTCATTAGAGGTGCAGTCATTGGTGTATAGAGAGAAGAGCAGTGGAGAGAGCACACAACCCTGAGGGACACCAATGCTGATAGACTGTGAGGAGGACATGATTTTCCCCAACTGCACCTGCTGCGTCCTACCTGTTAGGAAGCTGGTGATCCACTGACACATGGCAGGAGAAACAGTGAGCTGGGAGAGTTTGGTGGAGAGAATGTCTGGGACAATAGTGTTAAATGCTGAACTAAAATAAAGAAACAGGATTCTCTCATAAGTCCCCGGGTGGTCTAGATGCTGCAAGATGAAATGCAGTCCCATGTTGACTGCATCATCCACTGATCTATTTGCCCTGTAGGCAAACTGCAGGGGGTCTAGCAGATGTCCAGTGATGTCCTTCAGGTGGGTCAGGGCCAGCCGTTCAAAGGACTTCATGACCACAGATGTTAGGGCGATGGGCCTGTAGTCATTTAGTCCTGTGATGGAGGTTTTCTTGGGGACTGGAATGATGATATATAAATTTATATTTATATGCATATGTACACGTATATGTATAAGCATATATACATGTATATATATGCATATATACATGTACAGTATATGCACATATACATGTATATGTATATGTACATATACATGTATATGCGCATATACGTATATGTATATATGTAGATGTGCTTATATACGTATATATGTGTATGTGCTTATATACGTATATATGTATATGTGCTTATATACATATATATGTGTATATGTGTTTATATACATATATATGTGTATGTGTAAGATAGATATCAAATATATAAATAATGCAGGGATTGTTAAGAATGATTTCAATTTATTTATTTATTAGTCATAGTTTTTTAAATTATAGTTTACTTTCATTCAGCTAATTTTAATTTTATTTTTGTCGACCCATCTTGAGAGGAGAGTTGGAAATACTCTCTGTCCATCCATCTATCCTTCATGTGGGATGGATAATTTGGCCAAAATCAAACAATCATGTAATGTTTCTTGGTTTGCATAGGACATCAGCTCTCATCAAAATTTAGAATTTCCTCTAAAGATAAGTATAAATGATCTGTTACAGATGACTACTGAACACGTCCAGAGTCAACAGCACCTTGGTAACAGTTTATCTGTTTTAAGCTGTGCTATAGAAATAAAATTGACTTGACTTGACTTGAACAGAAAGCAGGTAGCCAGAAGACCGATCCACTTCCTTCTGACCTGAACATGAACACAAAGGTAGATTTTTAGTTCTTGTGTTCCTAAACAGAATTACTTGCTATATGTGGTTTCCTCAACCTACATGTTCAATTGACGTGTATGTGCTTGTGTATGTGTGAGGGTTTAGTTGTTTTGATGGACAATGGTTTGTAATGACAGTCATAAGCTATAAACAGGCAAACAGACTGTCCTAAGAAACCAATGTCCATAAAAACCACAAAACAGTCACACACACAAACACACACTCTTTCAGTTGAACATGTTATATTTACATGTTTATGTCTGGGTGTATATGCATATTACATGTATATGTATATGCATATATACATATGTATGTATATGCATATTTACAAATATACATATTCATATTTACATATATGCATTGTCGAGGAGAGTCAGCTTATTATGGATTCAAAACCAACAAAAAACTAATCAGTACAGGAAAACTTATGAAAGGTAATGCAAAAATATATTAATGACAGTTGTCGAGGCAGAAACATGTCTGGACTTGTCTGGACTTGTCCAGACTTGTCTATTATGCAACTTCAGTTATCTCATCTGTTCAGACTGTGAGCACAAACAGAATTCTGCAGGAGCGCACCACTCAGACTCACACACACACACACATAAACACACACACACAGATGCACGTTCACACAAAAACATGCAAAGGAAGTGCAGGGTGAGAACTGCAAAGGGAGCAGAAAAGAATGATTGTTTAAAACCTTAGAAAGGCCTATACGATCTAAATAGCAGACACTGTAGTTATAAGGTTAAGATAAATAAGAGAAGTTAACGGTGTCCTAAGTTTAACAGTTAAAATTTGTGAAAGTCATGAAGAAAGTCACTTCCCAAAAGCAAGCGGCCATATTCTCAAATTCACACACGAACATTTTAACTGGAGCAGAAAGTATAAGGGAGAAGTATGAAGCAAAAGACTTGTTCTAACTTTAATATGTTTTTATCTGAACTTGGTTTAACCTTGATTGGTTTTAATAGTAACTTGTTCTAATCAATACGATCATGAGATATATGATTTTTACCAATAATCATGGTAGATATGTTTTAACTAAAATAATCAAGTGAGATGTGTTTTACTTAATGTAATCAAGTGATATGGTTGTAACCAATATACAGGGAACCCCCGACCTACGAACGAGTTTGGGACCTAAGAACCATTTGCAGCTCGATCCGTTCGTAGGTAGGGGGTGAAAATTATATTTAAAAAAAAAATTATTCATTCATTCATTCATTCAACCTTTATTTATCATGCTAACGGAGCGCGCGCACACATTTAAGCATGTAAAGTAGTGTACTGTAATGTTAAACATTGCTATTCACATTTACAGAATAAATAAAAATATATTTTCTTACTTTGAGATGGTCAAAGCCGACATAGGTTGCCATGCGTTGATTGTTTTCGGGCCAAGCAGCGCGGGGGCCGGCAAGCCACCGCAGCTGCTCCAGACCTGTGTTAGCTAGCTGGCTAGCTTCTGCTAGCCAAGCCATGAGCTAGTGTTGGAGCGGCGGCGCGATCAATCTGCAGCTGCTGCTCCAGCCGCTGCTCCAGCCTGAGACGTCCACAGAGCTATTCCAGCTAGTAATTAATCCACATGATGCGATCCTGGTCACCAGTGTTCAAAAGGCCGGCTCCCGTGTTAGCTCCAGTGTTAGCTCTGGAGCTAGCCAGGCCGGAGGTGTAGCCAGGCCGGCCGGAGGTGTTCGCACGGCGGCCTGGCACGATCGGCGATAAATCCGCTGCTGCTTGAGACATCCACAAAGTTCACAGAGACGTTTCCAGCTAGTAATTAATCCATATGAAGCCATCCTGGTCACCAGTCTTCGTCCGGCTCTCGGCAGCTAACCTAAGATGGCGTCCGGTGTTCTACATTAATTTGTGACCGGAGACCCCAGTGACTGAACCTAAAATAGCGTCCGGTGTTCTACATTAATTTGTGACCGTGTAAACTGAAGACCTACTTCCTGTTGCCAAAAATTGCTCAAAAATGATCAGAAATGATCTTTTTTATCATAATTATTATTTATAAAGCCTTTAAAACAACCAGAGCTGCAACAAAGTGATGTACACATGAAATTAAGAACATTTAAACACAAAAAAAAAAAAAAAATTTTTTTTTTTAAATTCATATTTTTATTAAATATGATATGTTCGTAGGTCCCGTGGTTCGCAGGTCGATGGGGTCGTAGGTCGGGGGTTACCTGTAATCATTTAATGTGAGGTTGTTATGATAGAGAGTTAATCATTTTATAATAGCAAGTGTAATGATGTATCGTGAATCAGCCACACACGCTGAAGTCCCGACTGGACGGCCGGTGGACAAACCCATCCACGTGTGTGTCCACAAACTTCTCCACTCTTGTCTCCAAGAGACGAACCTTCAACAGGTAACGAGCCGTAGTGTGGTTGAACGTGTGGGAGCCCAGCAGTCTACTCGTGTGGGAAAAGTGTCACCCAGTCTGGTTCAAAGTAAACAACTTTAGCTTAACTTAGCTCCAGAACTCCTTCCTCCTATTTCTTATTTTTCATAAGCTATAATGAATGGAGGAATAGTTTGAAAGAAGAGGCCTTCGTTACAGAAGCCCTCCCCATTTCTATAGGTATAGATCCCTATATCTGATTTTTACAGCATTGATCCACCCCTTAATTGGTAATTTTAGCTGATCTAATCCATGATAGCTTACATACCAGGTGCATATAGGTAAGGCTTAATGTAGAATCCCAATCATAAGCCCACCTAAAACCACATAATTGCATGACACATTGAACCAGGGTGGCACCGACTGGAAGCCATCCAGCCTGCAACCTTCGATGTGGGGACCTGCTGATCCAACGTTGGTCTTCAACCTTCATCCAAGGCCGCCTCCTCTGCTTCAATCGAGGGATCCCCTCTACATGCTGATTAAATTCCATTCTTGCTGATGAAATCAATAACCCCCATCGTTGTGGATTTACCGTTGTGGATTATAAGACTTTGTTTTCCAAGGGATCACAGACTCAGTTTTCCATGGGTTAACAGACTATGTTTTCCAAAGGATTAAAAGCTTGCCGCAATGGGATTACCTACGAACAGTATGGAATTTCCAAAAACATTATGGGAGTATAATTTTGAACTTTTTGATTTTTCTTTTTCCACTTGCTGGATTATATAGAAATCAGAGACATTCGGTGGTATCCTTTCGTGTTGGAACTCATCTCCAAGGACAGGCGACATTTTTACTGGGGACCGAGGAGACAAGAGGAGCAACCTCCACCCGACTGCTCACGTCCTGCTCTTTGTCCCAAAAATAATCATTTTTATCACTCTCATCCCAACTTGCTGGATCAAAGTCAGAACCCAGCCCAGCGACAAAAGCTCTGATTCTGTTTGGGGATACGCTTCGTTTTTCCTCCTGTACT
Organism: Garcialebias charrua; assembly: GCA_038048925.1. Taxonomy (NCBI): domain Eukaryota; kingdom Metazoa; phylum Chordata; class Actinopteri; order Cyprinodontiformes; family Rivulidae; genus Garcialebias; species Garcialebias charrua. Next base: position 7,951 of record JBBPBX010075917.1, on the reverse strand, counting down.
TTTCACTCTTCAGCATGGTAACTTGCGTCACCACTCCTACAAGTTCTGTCATTTTCTCCAGCTGCTCATTTAATAATTGCACATGCTGTTTCTGCAACAAGCAGTCTGTCTGCGCTTCCTCCGAAGCGGCCTTGTACTTCAACATTTGTGCCTGTATTTGCTGATTCTTTTCATGTAAGCTTTTCCATGCAGTCGCACAAATCCACACATGTTTCTGCAAACCACACACAGGTGCCCCTTTTTTAACTTCTACTGTTTTCAAAGCCGTCAAAAAATCACCTGAATTCTCAGCATTTAAAGAATCATTACAAGGAGAAGGGCATGCCCCACTGCCTCGCAAACATGCAGCAATTTGTTGGTACTGGACATCCCTCCACCAACTCAGTTTTCACTCCTGCATCTGCTTTATCTCTTTTCTTAAACATTGTACAGCCTTTTTCTCCAAAACCCTGCTCCTCGCAGTGCCAAAATGTCTTATGATATTTTATTTGAAATGTGCAGGACTCGGGAAAAAGGTCGGTACAATGAAAACACACTCTCAGAACTGTGTATTTCAGTATGCTTTAATAAAAAGTTGCCACAGATACAATGAAACTCTGCAAAGCATAAAAATGCTCAAAACAACACATACTGTTATTTGCTAGGGTTAAGCATCAATTTTAAACCCCGCCACGAACAACAGAAAAAGCCTCAAGCTTTCACACACACTCAGAAAAAGGCATTGAAATAAAAAGATCAGAATCCCTCACCGTTGATACAAACGAGGATGCCGCTTCATTCAGTGGGAGATATTTTCTTCAATGCAAAACCGGGCGTTGATCAGACCCTCGGTAGACCTCGGAAATCCATCCGAGCGCCTCCTTATTTTATACCTTTGAGGTGTGTGAATGTGTATGCATGGTGCGTGTGCGTGCGTGTCTATAATGACTTCACTCTCTCATCTTAATACAAACATGTTTTTGTGTGAGTCGGTGCAAGGCACGGGTGAGGGATAACATATGTCACTTTGACTAGATTGTTGCAACTTTTGCCAATAAAAACAAAGTTATATGTGAAAAAGAGCAGGGTCCTTGCCCCTCCACATAGTCAGTGTCTTCAAAACAAAAACTGCCTCACTAAAAAGTCAGCCTGACACTAAGTATATGGTCAGTTTTAATGAATACACTTAAATTTGATAAAATAGTCAGAAAGCATAATATTTCTCTGGTTTATCTCATTCCTCAGGGGGGAACTCCGACAAGGGATGACCACCCTGAGAGCTTCAGCCTGCCTACGCCTTTGGTCAAGCTTGGTTTGCATTCACTCCAAGGTCTGGCAAAAAAGTCCCTCCTCTTCTATCGAGTGGTGGAGAAAAGGCCCCTTTTGTCCTTCTGGTAAGTCCGTCAGCGTCATCCACAGGTGGCGGAGCGCGATGACCACTTCTGCCATACCTCTGCCCTGAGCCATAGCAGTTGTACCCATCATACGTAGGACAAAGTCTGTAGCTCTGCGGGCTTTGTCCAATAATTCGGCAGCAACTTGCTTATCCGAGGTTTCCTGCAGTTGTTGGAGTTTTTCTGCGAGGTAAGCCTGTATCATTGCTGACGCATTCATCGCGCACGCCGTGAGTCCTTGAGCTCTGTAGCACTTCTCGAGAAGCGATGCTGAGGCTCTGCAAGCTTTGCTAGGAAGAGTCAGCTTTGTTCATGATGATCTGGGAGCTAGGTGGGATGCTAGCGTGTCTTCAATCTGAGGTGCATTAGCTATTCCCATCTGATCCATGCCCTCCACGTCGAGGAATTGTGACAAGGGGAGAAACATGGGCGCTCGTGGCTGGGGCCAAGTGCGGGTCAGTTCTGTGAGGAAGTCTGGGAACACGGGCATCCTTTCCTTGTTGCAACCTGTTGCTTTGAATAAAAATAGTTCCCCGCTAGCCTCGTGAGCTATTGGCGAGGTGGGGGCTCCGGCCAGGGGATGTTCAACGCGTTCACCGCTCTGTGGCACAGGTCGAACAAGGCCGGGATGGAGAAGTCCGTTTCAGAGAGTGCAGGTATCGGGGTCCTGGGAGGTGCTCTCCCGGATCCTCGATCTCGAGTTCTGGTTCCTCCGCTGAAAATTTGCCCGAGGCTGAGATAGAGATCTCGTCTTCATTTATCATGCCTCTGGTGTCGAACTCTACTGTTAGGTCCACCATGGGAGCAAGCGGGTCAGGGTTGTTGCCTCATTCGACGCGCGTGCTATCGTGTAGAGCCATGTGTTCGAGCTCTGGGATCGGAGTGAGGGTCTCCGTGGTGTCCGGGTCCTGTGGACCAGCTGAGCTTCCCATGGCCTTAGCCACGATGTCCATGCGCTACCGCAACACCGCATCCAGCATCTGGCTGCAGTGTAGGCAAGAGTCTGATGCATCCAGAGCTTGTCTTGCATGAAATATACCCAGGGAGACTGGACAGGCCTCATGGGTGTCCGTCGCTGCATGGTAAAATCCACAGCCGCTGGGACAGACGCGTGAGTTTGGGCTCGCCGTCCCGCTGGCTTTCCTTTGAAGTTTTGTCTTTTACTTTCCCTTCTCCAGAGGCATGTCCGAGATAAGGTGAGCGAGAGCCTCCAAAATCCTTTTTCTTCTTTGTTCAAGTGTCTCCTCCGTCGTGTCGCTTTTGCTGGCTAGCTCGTTAAGCTTATGTTAGCCGAGGTAGCGGTTGTGTCGCAGTTATAACTCCGTTGAGCGAAGCAACCTGTAGAGAGAGGAGAGAAGAAAACTTTGAGGTTATAGAAATGTGCTAGGCTAGCTTTTGCTAGTCCAACAGTACGCAAGGAAAAATTCTCTGTGCGCTCTGTGCAAGGAGCGAGCTCACCTCAAGTTGAGTGATGAAGCAGCAGAGAAGTCCCGCGAAGAGAGGTAGTTCAGGTTTTTGCGAGGTGAAGGGCAAAAAAGAGGAAGATGGAGGGGCGTCAGTCGCCTAAGTACCTAAAGGGCGGTACCTCTGGCGCGGGTGACGCCCC
>JBBPBX010075916.1:0-17240 GCA_038048925.1 Garcialebias charrua | reverse complement strand
TTATTTTTTTTTTAAATAAGGAGCAGATATTATAAGACTATTTTCTTCTTTCTGCACCTTTTCATTCAGTGTTTTTTATTTCTGATGAAATTTGTTTTATTTTGAATGAATGAATAAAAAAACATGCAGCGCTAGGGCTGTTGTTTCAGTATGTCGTAGTTTCAGGGACACGTTGGCTCAAACTTTATTGTGCTTCATCTTCTGACTCTCATCATATTCTATCGAGTGGAAACTCTTCAGATTAAACAAGTTAGATGTTCCCACCGCTAGTTAGAACGGCTCTCCGTCACGTTTTGCAGCATAAAGAGACAGAGTAGGACTCGCTACAGAAGAAACCTGCAGTTTAACAGGTCTTAGAAAGCAGAACCACTTCCACACCAACAAATTAGTCTTTCCTCTCTAATCAGTGATGTCATCTCTATCTCTTCGCTTGTGAAACTTTGTTCAGTCACATTCTGACGGTCATGGGCACTCGTTTTGAAGCGAAAACTTAACGCGCATTGGAGATTAGCTTAGGTTAGCCTGCTACCGCTAACGCCATCTAGACTTGAGCGTTGTATAACAGCTACGTCACCACGCACTTACGTTTTTGTGTCGCAGCTTTTTCTGTCCGGGTTGACATTGAAGCAGCTGCTTCAACCCGTTTCAACCCAAAAAGAAAAAGAAAACGCTGTAAAATCCTATTGAATTATTGAAAATATGCTTAAAATTCATATCATCGTTATTGAATAAAAGTATATCACGAGATATATCGATATCAAATTATTGTCCAGCACTAACCTCATAACAACCATTCAAGAAGAGGTATTGTTTTTTATTATTATTATTATTATCTAATTAACCTTTTTTAATTAAAAGTTATAATCTTATTAACTATTTTTTTAACCTCTGTGTTATTTCCAGTCTGGGACAAAGATAGCAGCTGTATTCTTCCTGTTCAGGGACATCCACCAGATCACCTCCAGTAGAAGTCTGTGGTGACTGAACTCTGACTTTTTCAGGGACCTTTCCCACCTGGGGGAGCAGGTCCAAGAAGAGGTTGTGAGTAATGAGGACAAATACAGCCACACTGCAAAATTAGCAAAGCTCTACCTCTTTATTCCTGTTACCTGTTGTTATTGAGGTGATTTTCTCCACCAATGAAGCTATTCATTGCAACTAGATATGTGCTTTTAGCAGAAAATGTGGACAAGTTGGCCTTTTTGGACAAAAACTTTAAACTTGATTAGATAGATCATAAACAGTATGTTTCTGCTTATTGTTCTTGTTCTGACTGTTATTGTATTTATTAAGATTTATATTATTGTTAGTATGGTTTATTTATTGTAAAGAGTGTTGCTTATTTAGAAAATCATCCAAATGAGTCGCTTTTAATTATTTTATACAAATGTATTGTTTACATGGCATATTTTCAAAATAAATGTTTTGTAAGTCTTTATTTTGTCTTTTTTTGTACCGAAAATTAATCGAACCGAGCCCTCCTTGAAACTAACCCGAACCGAAATGTGATTTTAGCGTACCATTACAGCCTTAATATATATATACAGGTAGTCCTTGACTTACGACGGCCTCGAGTTATGTCGTTTCGCGGTTACGACGCACCTCCCATAAAAATAAAAATAAATTATTATTTTGAATTTTTTTATTTTGAAGCCAATTTACACAGTTTCCGGCAGTTTCCGGTTTAGCTGCAGAGGCTACAGCTTGCCTGTACTCTCTAAAAAAGCTAAGTCTGGTACTCTGGACATTCAAAAAACAAAACAAAACTTGTTGGAGCAAACTGGACAGGCAGAAACAGGCAGCAGCTGTGGAAAAGTAGCTGTTTTATGAACGGCGGTTTTACATCGTAAACGAATGGAGAATCCGGAGGAGGGAGGGAGAAACGGAGGAAATGGCTTCACCAGCAGTCCAGAGTAGGAAATTAACTCTTTTTTCCCTTCATTTCCTCTGAAATGTATGTGTTTTTTGATAATTATGTAGGGTACTGTGTGTTAGGATAGGCTGAGAGCTTGGTAAAATACAGTACTGTACGTAAATAGTGTAGTTTAGACGTATGTTTCGAGTTACGTCGAAATTCACTTTACGATGGAGCGTAGGAACGGAACTCTGTCTTAAGTCGAGGACTACCTGTATATATATATACGACGGAGATCCGTTCTTGTATCACGTCGTTACTCGAAAATCGACGTAAGTCGGAAAATACGTCCAAACGGCACCTCATACGTACAGTACTGTATTTTACCAAGCACTTGGCCTATCTTAACACATTACCCTACATAATTATCAAAAAACATAAATTTGGAGCCATAATGAAGGGGGGAAAAGAGTTAATTTCTTACTGGGAGCTGGTGAGCTTTGCAGCTTCCTGCAACTTCACGCGGTCCACAGCGTTTACAGCAAGGTCTGTTAGCATGTTAGCTCGTTGCTCAGCTGTAGCCTCTCTGCCTCGTAAACCTTCGCTCCAAACATTAAGGTCTCCTGTACTCTTCCACGCGTGGTCCAGCGGTCCAGAGTTTTACAGTAAGGTCTGTTAGCATATTAGCCCCTCCTAACCTCGTCTGCTCTGGTCTGCCTGTCCAAACAATGAGGTGTCCTGTAAGTTTCCACTGAGTACGTCAAGCAACTCTCCCCCCTCCCTCCTGTAAATTTCCGCTGAGTTTCGGTACCGTATTTTTGGTGTAAAGGCATAAAATGCTTAAAGGAGAAATGTAATCAAATCTGAAAAAATCGATATAACAAGAATTTCATATAGTAAACAACACACATAAACATACTTAGTATGCTTTTTTCAAGTCAGTAGCTTAAAGAAATAGTTTTTTTACATTTTTCCTGCTACATGCCGAAGTGCAGTGATTTCTGTAGTAATTTTCTGGACGCACTTTTATGACACAATTAAGACCTCCTTTGCTATCTTACAATAACACTGAAGCTATAAACCCATCATTACTGTCCTCTTGTCTGTCATTTAAAATGGAAGCAGAAGACTTTTTTGAATCTGAAGGATATCACTTTAGTTTGTCAAAAACAGTTTGGTGATTTAGTGCATTAATGGGCATTTCTATCCTGGAAATACGAATAGCCGTGCGTTAGCCGCCGCATGCTAACGTTAGCATGCTAGCGCCGTATGCTAACGTGGAAGTGGGGGTGTTGAAAATGTCCTGAAACAGTTACCAATGTCTTGTTAAGCTCTGTCTTCCCCAGAACATAGTAGGATCTAAAATGATTTTTAAAGATGAAGGAGCAAGTTGAAACATGCTGTCTCCCTCCTTGCTAGCAGGCTCCATTGGGAGCTGCCTGGCTAACTAACTACGGTGGCCCTACATGGCCAAAATTATACAGCGGCCGAATGCACAGGAACGGTAAAAATACAATATAAAATTTTTAAAAAAATTTAAAATCGATTTTGGGGCTTTTAGAATTGATTCTGAATCGCCAGGGCTAAGAATCTTGATTCTTTAAAAAATTGATTTTTTTTGTTGTATCCCTAATTGATACACACTGAAACCTTTTTGTCCACAACTACATACACACGCTAATATTACTGTATGAGGGACGACCATGGCACTGCCTACGTCATATTCAGGGGACGGAGAGCAGGCGGGGGGAGGGGGGTCAAAAACACCAGATGAGATTTTTTTCACTTTGCAAAGTCTAAATTTGAATTAGGATGACATTTTTGACTTGTGAAAATTTCTCAACAAGCTTATTTTATGCTTTTCATTAGACTACTATTAGCTTAAAAACACTTTTCATTTCTCCTTTAACTTGAAAAATGCTTTTGAATGGGTGGGCGTTCGAAACCGTAAAACGTCGTAAGTCGAGGTCGTCGTAACCCGAGGACTACCTGTGTATATATATATATATATATATATATATATATATATATATGTATATGTATATATATGTATATATATATATATGTGTGTAACAGTTGTGGACCCGTCCTATCATAGTCACACGCTATGTATATACTGTATATGTACTGTATATATAAATATATATGTATGTACAGTATATATCAGAGTCAGAGTCAGAGAGTCTTTATTGTCATTTGCATCGCATGTAGTACATGTGATGAAAACGAGATTATGTACACAGGGTCCCAGTTACATCCAACAACAAATGCAAGAGAAAAACAGTAATAACATCTAGGATTAACTAAGAAAAACATCAACTAGTAATACACTAAGCCCTAATGTAGTAGGAAAACATCATTATAAACAGCAGCACGAACACGAGTCTGTATGAGCAGATGGTCACAGATGAACACAGCAACAAGAAAACAGATCAGCATCAGCATGATGTGATATTTTGCAGTGTTTATTCTTATTGTTTATTTATTCATGAGTCTAACAGCCTCAGGGTAGAAGCTGTTCCTCAGTCTAGTGGTTCTACATTTGATGCTCCTCAACCTCCGTCCTGAGGGGAGTGGGGCAAAGAGTGAGTGTGCTGGGTGAGTGAGGTCTTTCATGATGCAGGTGGCTCTTTTCCTGCATCTGGAGGTGTAAATGTCTGTGATGGTGGGGAGACTGACTCCAACAGACTTCTGTGCAGCCTTCACCACTCTCTGTAGAGCTTTCCTCTCTGCAACTGTGCAGCCTCCATGCCACACATTGATGCTGGAGCACAGGATGCTCTCCACTGCACACCTGTAGAAGGAGGTGAGGACTGGGCTGCTCAGACCAGCTCGTCTCAGCCGTCTGAGGAAGTAGAGTCTCTGATGACCTTTCTTGATCAGGCTGGTGGTGTTGTTGCTCCAGCTGAGGTTATCATTCAAGTGTACACCCAAGTATTTGTAGCTGGAGACCACCTCCACCGCAGATCCACCTATGTTCAGTGGGGCGTGGGTGTGTTTGTTCCTTCTGAAGTCCACAATCATCTCCTTTGTCTTCTTCACATTCATGTGAAGATTATTCTCTTTGCACCAGCTCTCCAGGTGTTCCACCTCCTGTCTGTAGCTGGACTCATCATTGTTTGTGATGCATCCCACCACCGCTGTATCATCTGCAAACTTAACAATATGATGCATCCCACCACCGCTGAATCATCTGCAAACTTAACAATATGACAGCCTGGATGTGTGGCTGTACAATCACATCCTTTACTTTATAGCTCTGTTTATTTGTCCATCATAAAGATCACAGATATATTGAGTAAACTGAAAAAGAAAAGAATCCGTGAATTTACTATTCAATCTGAATAAGTAAATTAATTAAGGTAAAGAGGTCAGTATTAATATTGACCTCCTCTTAATCCTTTACATCTGGGTGGCACTATATGTGTTTAAAGACACAATATATGGTCTCCCTCATGATTCCTTCATCTGGTGGCCCTACGTGTTTTCTGAAAGTTTATTGATATATTTGTGGACTCTCATGAACTGTAACGTCATGTTTGCATAAGAGGATCCAAGTTTTAAACTCTGAGGATAATAATTTTGGCTGGAAGTGTTCAAAGCAGGCAGATTCTGCACGTTTTTATCATTTGAAGCTGTGAGATTATTATCGTTTAAACTCTGTTAGATGCTGTTGGAAGCATTCAGGTGAAGTTTTTGTCAGCCGTGGTCTGTGGGGGTTCTGGTCCTGTTCGGTCCAGTTCACGCAGACTCCTGTACAAAGCTTTGTTTGACCGCCGAGTCAAAAGCCTGAAAGCTAATTTAACATCTACAAGATTGCTGTTGTGGTATTTTACAGGTTAGAGCAGGTCATTGAAGCATATTACTGTTAGAACGTAGTCGGATAGTGGTTCTGTTTAGACCCGAGTTTCTGCTCCACTGAAAGTGGACCAGAACCGACCTTGACGCGCTCCGAGAGAGTCCGTGTTTGTTCAACAGCTGCAGTGCTGTGTTACTGAGCGTAACTAAGTTGGCCTGTCTAAGTGTGTTCGCCGCATGTTTCAGAATTTTGGAAAGTTAATTTGTAGCGTTTGAGTTGATTACGAGTCTATAAAGTTGTTTTTTGTTGTGCTAAGTGTCAAAATATGTAGGACTTTTAGGTTGAAAACAGACTTATACTGCTACAAAAATCTTTACAACACATATACACACACATGGTAAGTTGCCTTTGGCACAGGGCTCAGAGCAGGGTGTAATAACACACCGTCAGTAACCCTAGATTAGTTTAATTTATATGGCATTTTAAACTCATAAGCAGAAAAACATGATGTATGTTTTTTACTTTTTATATGCTTTGTCTGTATTTTGGTAAACCATCTTTGTGGTATTGCATGGCATTTTGGTTAACCCTATGCGATAAGGAATGGGATTGAGTTAGGCCTTACCTGCACACAGCAAAGGTCATATATGCATGCTCACTCAGGCCCAGGAGGCCTGAACAGAATTAGGTCCAGTAGATAAGGCAAACCTTTCTGCTGTTAGTTTTGCTGTGTTTTGCTGTGTTGTCAAATGAGCTGAAGGCCTCTTAAAACAGAGCTCTGTGGATCAAGGCCTGTTAAAAATGAAGAGAGTTTTTAAAGCAAAGATAATTAAAATAAAATGTAATCTTTGAATGAGCACTTTTCATGCTACAGCAGCCAGACACAGAGGCTCTAACGCACACACACACACCCACGCGTACACGAGCACACGCACCCACTCCCACACACATACATTTTAGTGTGAGGAGCACGGTCTCTTATCTTAAACACAGCTGAGACACAGGAGAAAGTCAGGCCTTGGTTCAAAAGAAAAGTGAAAAGCTTCAGATGGGAATGTGAACTTTTGTGAAACAGAATTCTATTGAAGCAAAATGTTTTCTGGATGTTAAGTGATTGACTGAATATGCAGAATTATGTATTGAGAAGTAAAATGTATGTTATTTTATGTTTTCTTTTATGATTCACAGCAAACTAAAGGATGCTTCACTGCTGAGGGTTGAAAAATATAGTTTTGAACATTACATAGCACGTTAAAAGAGTGTTTTTCCAAAGTTGACAAATGTAGGTAAAAGTTGAGAAACTGGGTGAAAGGTGACCAGAGTGTTCATGAGCTGAGGGAGGGCTGAGAGCTGAGAGACGTTATGTCATTGTTTGGTGAGGGCTGGACAGGAGGTGTGGACTTCACATCACCAGTGCCCAGTCAGAACATAATAAAATGATGTAACTTTCTGAGGAGGGGAACTGAAGCCCCCTCTCTGGACTATAAATAAAGGCTGTCTGAGAAGAAAAATTGCTGAGTTTTTTGACCCCTGAAGAATTCTTGTGGATTATAACTGAACTCTCTGAAAGCTGAAAAGAAGATTGGATTATCTGAAAAAGGGTTTTTCTTTTTGCGCAACAAGGAATGCTTTTTTGTCTCTCAGCCCGGATATTTCCAATTTCTTCACAATTTGGACTGGCTTCAGAGATGGAATAATTTTCCTATTCTTTTGGAAATCCCTTGTGGCACTTTCTGACAAGAAAAAGGTAGGATAAACTTCCCAGTTCTATCCACAAACTAAATTTATATTAAAATTAAATTATCATGACAGCAAAAAGCCACTTCTGCAAGAAGACGAAAAATCAGTTACAGAGATTCCTCTGTTGATGAAAGATTAAAGTAAGTTTGGCAGAACCGAGCACTGACGGCCTGCTGCTAGGCTGTTATGTTAGTGGAACACAGTGTACTTTTTATCTCCGCTCTGCTGTTGGGGAATTCCCGTCAGCTCGACTGAGCAATGATGGATTAAAAGACGCTCTTTTGTGGAATACTATTTTTCCTGATCTGGAAATATTTTTGTGGAACAAAACAACATTTCTGGATAAGATTCAACATTAATTATGGAATACAACTGGTTGAAGATGCTGAAGTCATGAGGAATTAGTTGAATTTGCTGGATACTTTAAGAAGATTGGTTTGATTCAAAAAGAGTTTACTCCAGGACGAAAGAAGTGTTTTTGCGGCATTGGAATCTGCTCTGACGGGTCCTGGCTTATCAGCTTGTTAAAGCTAAGGGAACACCGCTTCTGACGCCCTGGTTGTCAGTACCACGGAGCAGATGTTGGAAAAGCTTGAAGAATTATATTGTGGAAAGAAGACTTGGATTAATGCCTGCATTCGGAGAGCTGATTGATTTTAAATCTGGAAAAGTTTAAAGAGAAGTTTTGTGCGTCGAGAGATCAGACTGCAGCAAGCTGAATGTTTGGAAAACAATCTTTGATGGATTAAAGCTGATTTTGCAGGATTGGAAAGTCAGTTATTGTTTTCGGGTCATCTGGTCTGACCACGGAGTGAGACCTGCCAGCTAGAAGCTGACTGACCTTGGATGAAAAGCCAGGAGAACACGAAGTTCTAATTTTAACCTCAGGCCTGCTTTGAAGGCCTTGCTCATCAGCATCGCAGAACAACTGAATGGATTACAATATCTTTGAATGGATAACACTTTTGAGGAATAATTGATTTTGTCTGGGAGGATTACCAGATTTTTTAGCCCTAAACAGTTTTGATGGATTACAACTGGGATTTTTAACACGACAGAATTACCTGGAGTTTTTCTGTGGAATTACAACGAAGACTTATTCAGTCTGCTGGAAGTGCGGACTTTCCTGGACTGGATTATAGCAGGATTAAATGAAGGTTTCTTTGGTGTGATTACAAAACAAGTTTTCCTAAAGTGGATGATTACAAAACAAGTTTTTCCTGAAGAATTGGAAACACAAGCTTTTCCTATGTGGGACTAAACAAAGATTTGTTCAGTCTGCTGGAGTGCAGACTTCTGACTGGAGTGCAACAGCATCACCTGGAGGTGACAAGATTTCCTGATAGGATTAAAATAAGTTTTCCTGGTGGAGATAAAAACACAAGTTGGAACACACCAAGATTACCTGGGTGGATTAAACATATTTGATCGGAATCAGATTATTGTAGAATAAACCAACATTTTTGAAGATTATACAAATTATACATTGATTGGAGTACAACTCAATTCAATTAAAGGTAAAAATACATTAAAACCCAGCGTGTGGAAGACATCTTTTGGTGAGCTGTGAATCTTTTATCTCTTAAATGCAAATCATGTAACCTGATTAAATCTTTTCTGTAGTAAGTAGTGCTTATGCTGTTCCCTTGCAATTAAATAATAAAGAAACATATAAAACGTACAAATTTGGATTTTTCCTTCGACTCACCTTGATATTAAATGATGGAAAACTTGGTTCAAGATAACAACAAGATTATTGGAGGTTTTAAATGGTTGTGTTAGCCAAAAAGATATAAACAATATCCTGGAACCTTATTTTCCTAGGTTCTAAAACTAACCAGACGGATAACAATAACAATCTACTAGAGGTAATCTGTCGTGAATGTGTGTTTCTCCGTGGGATACGATCTGACTCCATTCTGCTAAGTCGGGCTATCGGCGGAGTGAAACAGGGTATGACATGCAGATTTGAAGACAGTAACAGTCTGGTTGAATTACCTCGTCTCAGCCTTAATCTTAACTAATCTTGAGACATATCGGGTAATACTCGTGTGCAAGGATAAAAGTTAAAAAACCCGTTACTGGAGAGGCTGGAGTGAGGACTTGTCGCAAGATCCTGCGGCTAACCTCACTCACGTAGAATTAACATGGCGCCCAACGTGCTTAAAGCATAAAGAACTCAAGATACCAAGGCGTGCGTCAGTGGACTGACCGAGCGCCAGACCACAACTCTCCTAGGGTAGAGGAGTTGTAGCACGGCAGGACTAGCTACCAGCTAAGTACCCCTTATACTACTAGGCAGTGGTGGGGTAAGTGGGGCTTACTAAGGACTACTGACCATGGTTCAAACGGTAAGTTAAGCAGAAGGTCTGTTTTCATCCCAAGGTACCGGGACATAAAGTCTGGAGGCTTTGAAAACAGACAACTCGAGACGGCAAAAACGAAGAATGGCCACAGGAGTGGCAACAGTAGGACTGGTGGACCAGTCCAAAATGAACGATCCAACTGAAACAAAACCTGAGCTGTTATCTACTGCCACGACGGAGGATTCTCAAATCCAACAGGCAAAAGAAGGCATGGATCAAGGACAACACCCCACATCAGTCTGGAATCGACTCGGACGAACAATTCCTCGAGAAAACGATGTTGGGGCTCTGAGAGTGGTAGTAAAGGGAAGTAAGAGAGAAGTGACCTTCATTGGGATGCCTGGTGAGACCTTGGTCCTCAAGATCGATCAAGCAGTAAAGTCTTGTGACCTCGACCAACAGTGTTGGGATGAAATGAGAAAAAACGGGATGAAACAAACCCAAAGAAAGAAAAAAGCAGCCCCTAGGGCTCCCCAACAACAAAGGGGATTTCAAGCCGAAGCAGCTAACACAACACCTCGAAGATGGGGCGACTATGTGCCCTCGAAAGAATATGTTAAAATGACCCCTGATGAAAGAAAGGCCCTTCATGAATTCCGACTGAGAAGGGATGGGGGACCAGCTAAATAATGGCCGAAAGGTTGCGGGTCACCCTAGATAACGCTTATTAGGACGGGGTTGAAATCTATGCCAAAGTGGATGGAAAACCTTACCTAATAGTCTTTGGGGCAGAGGTGTCTATGACCCGCAGAAACCTAAAAACAATATAACACCTTACAGTTCAATTGGCAAACAGGACTGTACAAATACCTGTGAAAATATCCCCGAAGTAACAGAACAACGAGTGAATGAAAGCGACTTCTCCCCGGCTGGGAAAGAGAAGTTGAAGCAAATCATTAAGTCAGCCTCTGTGGCTAGATTCAAAAAATGTGCAACAGGGAAAGATCGTTTTTGTCGGGATCGAGAGTGGGAACAAACCCCGGCGGGCCGAGGGTCCCACAGGAGTACGTGTTAGAGGTTGTGCGTGGCGTGCATGAAGGGCTAGGTCATACGGGCGTACAACCTACACGTAAGGAGTTGGAGAGTCAGGAGCTCTGGATTCCCATGAAGCAAATTCGCAAGGTACTGCAGGACTGTGTGGTATGTGGTCAATATGACGCAGGACGTTGCGGGCACCGAGTGGATGGACAAACTATCAAGAGTATCATACCTTGGGGCTCAGTGTGCATGGATGTTGCTGGACCCATGGGAGTCACTAGCAAGAAGGGAGAGAAATATCTTCTAGTGCTAGTGGACTCCAGGTCAGGGTATGTGGTAGTTAAACCGGCAAGAAAAGCTAATGACAACAGTGTCGTCAGCATGCTGGAACAAGTCTGTGGGTCCAAAATACAACGCCACAGACAAAGTGAAGAGAATATTAGACAATAACACGGTTGTGTTAACAAAAACAGGGAATCCGAGAAATAGAGCAACTGAAGCCAATTCCTAGCTAATTCAAACCAGAAACCGGATTATGGCCAATGAACCAAGTACCATGCTCCCCTATCGTAGAATGGCCACTATATGCGGGGGAGTTATCTTAAGAAGAACAACCTCAGAGCTTTGGGCAGGTAGGGCTCTGAAGACCTTGGAGTACGCCAAGAGAAGATACCTGTCAGCAGAATGCGAAATGATGAAGTGGAACAAGCTGTAAAACAGCTGTGAAGTCAACATGGAACCTACTGGCCTACCCATTTGGTGGGAAGGACCAGGAGAAGTTAGGCCCCTCAAAACTTGAGGTGAAGATAAAAGACGAAAAGATTAGCCCCTCAAATCTGAGGTGAAGAACAAAGATGAAGAAATTATCCCCTCTGAGGCGAAGAACCTGAGGCGAAGAGAAAATATAAAGATTAAAAAATAAACCCCTCAGAACTGAGGTGAAAAGAAAAGATGTACGGGAGTACAACTGAAGCCAGTAAAGGTGGATACCTTTATTTGTGGGAAAAACTAGGACCACAGTTTTGCCAAGAGTAATGATCTTCACACAATGGGAATTGAGTGAAAGAGGCCCAAAAGATTGTACCTGTGAATGGGAGGGGACTATGGTGAAGTACTATGTAAATTGTCAAACGAGGATGCTGCAGATTCCCAGAACAACTGCACATAGTGTAGACACGCCCATAAGACCTAACTCCACCCAGTGGATTAAAGTCTCGGTACAGATGATCGTGGCTCCACACAAGGGAGTGTATTCGGTGGGAGCTACGATACAGCTGATCAAAGACAATAAAGAAGACACAGAAAAGTCCCATCCCAGTTAAACAGAGAAAAAGCTAAGTGTATTGAACGCTTGGGCCAGCAAGACATTTCTGAGGGAATGGAAGCACATGAACAAGGAAATGAACAACTAAAAACTGAACGACGGGGCGCTAGAATCATCAAAGGATCTCATCGCAAAAGGAAAGGTGGAGAATTATTAGATCAAATCGTGAGGTGTCCAAATTATATCTGGAAAGGGAGAGATAATATAAAATCTGCAAAAATCATCGAAACATGCTGGTCCTGGGACAGAGACCCGCTTTACAATGACTCAGACTCAGAGGATGAGGCACCCACTTATGTGTGGAATTTGCTGATTCAACGATCCAGGACAGGACCGTATCAACCAGCTCTAATTGTACGGAAAGAACTAGTAAAGTTAGACCGTCCCAGAAAAGATTACACCCTAAAGTTTAACAGAACCAAAAATTACTACTGCTCATGTATAATGTTCTACAGGAACAAAGACCTAACTAAAGGGTCTCTTAGAGGTGTCACTGACTACGCAGTAACAAAAGACTCATGGAGAAGGCCATACAACCCCAGCCCAATGGGGACACCATGGATCTTCAATGTTGTCTATTTAATAGTACTCGGAATGCAATTCAAAATCAGATGGGGCCATAATTACAGAGAGCCACATCAAACACAATTCTGCGAGATCTCCATAGGGGAGTTGGAGGTTTGGACAACAAGCCGAGCCATGAAAATAAGCATCTACAACCGAGAAACTAACCCAAACAAAATAGTGGTTGAAAACACTGAGCTGCCCCTAAGAATGCTGTGTGATCGAGTCTGCACATCCATCAACGATTGGGAAGAGTACCCAGTACGAATGGCTTACAGGACGACTGTATCGTACAGAGGACATCCACTTGTCAGTACGGTAACAGCGTTGGAAGAATGGGGTGAACACTATGTGCAATATGGAAGAAGATCCAGGGAAATGTTCAGACAGAGACTGGGGGAGGCGGAGGAACAGCGTCGAAGAGGTGAGGACCCATCTGACGAACCTTTTTGTGGGCTGCAAGGCCCTCAGCTTGAACCTGCATGTTGGGGGGTCTACCAATGGAAGTGGGTGTGGAGAGGGTTGAGACCAGAATTGCCACACCCATCTCCTCTCTGCGTGGAACTGTACAAAGGACGTGTGAAAGGAAAAGAGGGCCAGGTCCCAGTGAGAGTCAAAAGCGACCACATTGGTAATCTGGAACGCCCACAGATGGTTGACCACCTCACACCATGTAGCATGCAGAACCCCATAGAAGAGCAGTGACAGAGAAAGACATAATAGACTCAAGACCGATCGCCGAAAATACCAGAAAGTCTCATTTGGATGAACCTCAAGAAGAATATCTCCTTAAGCCTTGTCCTCCAACCTCACCATGGATATTTAATGTGGTCTACCTGACGATAAAAGGAATAAGTATCAAATTAAGATGGGGACCCAAACCCCAACAGAAATGGCACCTGGAAGGACCCCAGCCTGAACCTACCGAATGGCTGGTGATTCGGTGGAAGTGGGTGTGGTAAAGATTGCAACCTGGATGGCCACACCCCTCTCCACTATATCTGGAGCTCCTCAAAGATCGAGTGACCACAACTCACAGGCGCTCGAGGAGGAAGCCCAGAGCTAAAAGAAGCAAAGTCTTTGAAAAGAAACTCTCTCAACATGACAAGTCTGGAAAGTAGACTAAGTCGAGATGATTCAAACAGCGATGCAGATCCACACATCAATGAAGAAGATCCACACATCTATGAAGATGTACCACAAATCTATGAAGATATGGCGACCCCTAACCGACCTAAGGACTGTTTAAGGATTATGAGAATGGATAAAGCAACTTGTCTACGAACCCTGCTGCGGGGATTCGTAGTGTTAATAGGCTTAGTTATGTTGTTGGTTATTTTGTATCAAGCCGGAATCAGACCATGGAGCCTAACGCATGTAAAAGTCTCCCATGGGAGATCCAAATATGCAAACATGACCTGCTGGGACACCACGCAAAGAGACATCTTCGTACCATGGGACAGAAATGAAACTGTTGAAAATCTTACCAAGACCTGGGAAAGAGTAAGACTAGCAGGCTATCCAGCTTGGATGTACCAGCTGAGAAACACCCCTGAATGGGTGTCTGCAGTAGAAGCTGAGAACCTAACGGGGCCAGACAAACCCCACTTCAAGGTAATCAATCTACTGATTTTGCCTGAAGGAATTGTGACCTGGATAATGCTCCTGCATCACAACATAAAAAGGACAACGAGATGTAACTGGATTCATCTGGACAAAGAAACCCCTGAATGGCACTGTGATTGGGGCTGTAGACCACTAATGGGATTATGCCACCAAGGATATTGGAAGGCTGAAGTGATTTATCCTGCCCCACCGAAGGATGACAGCTGCCAAGCCATACTCCCTCGTTGGGAATTTTGGGGCAATATTCATCTGGACTGTGACAAAGTCCCTCCTTTCATCAGAAGAAACCGAACTGGAGAACATCAAAACCTAACCAAAAGTCAAGACTGTCCACACCGTAAAACACAAGACGGTGCCAGAATCAACGCTACTGAGCAAAGTCCCAAAGTACGACCCAGGAGGTTTGATTCCGAAAGCAGAAAGAAATTGATAATTTTAGCCAACACCGCTTAAAAACCCTCCCCGGCTCTTGCTAGTAGTTTACTTATTTACTTCTTTACTTATTTCACTTATTTACTTATTTACAATGTTCTGATACAACCGGCCCAGCTAAGCCGGAAGAACCTGACGACGCTATCCCAGTCAGACCAGCAGTAGCTGATCCCATTGACTCAGAGTCTGACCTGATTCTTGAAGACCTACTGTAACACCACCGCTTCAGTAGGTGTGGATGGCAATGCTGCCTACTCGCCTGAAGGATATCTGAAGCCAGGGAGAATGCTGAAACACTGATGCCTGAGGCCAGGGAGAATGCTGATCCTGATGCTCGATCAACAAGGGAGAACGAAGAATCATTGACCACTACAGGATCTCCGGAGATGACCTGAGGAGATGACCTGAGGAGGACGACCTCACCTCAGCCGGGCGGCACACGTGGAACCGACCAGGATGACTACACCATGATGGATGTTGCGAAGAAGCGAACAGCAATCCAGGGTCCAGAGGCACCAAGGATCCCGCGTGACCTGACGACGACATCTCGGGGTCCCAGATGGCATGGACACAGATGACGAGATATTCACGATGAGTGTTGGAGGACTTGTTTGAGCAGTACCGCCTGTTTTCAAGGAGTGGGTGTCAAAATATGTAGGACTTTTGGGTTGAAAACAGACTTATACTGCTACAAAGATCTTTACAACACATATACACACACATGGTAAGTTGCCTTTGGCACAGGCTCAGAGCAGGGTGTAATAACACACCGTCCGTAACCCTAGATTAGTTTAATTTATATGGCATTTTAAACTCATAAGCAGAAAAACATGATGTATGTTTTTTACTTTTTATATGCTTTGTCTGTATTTTGGTAAACCATTGTTGTGTGTTCAGTTAACCCTGTGCTATAGGAGATAAGATTGGGTCAGGCCTGGGCGGAGGAGCCAAGGCCTCTGAAAGGCAGCAGGTCTCTCCCTGAGAAAATATAGGGCAAAGGAGATAACATTTGTTGCAGAGAGCTTAGGCTTCTCATCAAGAAGAAAGAAAATAGTTCTTAAAGTATTTAAAAAGTAGTGAATCTATCATCTCACACCAATAACAGAACAGAACATGTAAAACTCTACATGTTCTGCAGAAAGTTTGACTTGCAGAGATGCAATGAGAGTTTGGTTACAGAGAAAGACCTTTAAACTAGTTAGTTTTGGTGTTTTGACAGAGGCAGAGCATGGAGCAGGCACGTACGCGCATACACACGTACACCCACGCGCACACGTGCACGCATGCACACACACGCACGCGCACACACACACGCACGCACACGTGCACGTGCGCACACACACACACTCGGGTCTGTTCAGAGTGAGGGCTGTGCACTTTCACACAGCTACAGAAAAGAGTCACTGTAAAAGGTAGTTTTTGTGTTTTTGCTTCAAGGACTGTTTAAAAGTAACAAAGTTTATTTTAACAAAGAATTATTAAAATCCATACTAAAACATTCAGAAGCAAAGCGTTATTGCAGACAGCTGAGGCTTCTTATCAGGATATGAGCTTGCACACAGAGAAAACACACAAGGAGTTATAATAATAATAACACATACGCTCTTGAGCAGGTCTGCTTGGAGCAGAAATATAGGTCAGATAGATAAAAACATGCACACTTTTTGGCAGAGCAGAAGAGAGGCTGCAAGGTTGATTCAAAGCCTGTTAGAAAGGGCAAGCATTTACAACAAAGAAAATCAGACATGCAATGGTTATGTGAAGTGTGTGTCAAGTGATTAACTGGAGATGTGTGATTGTGTAGGTGGGTAAAATGTATGTTATTTTATGTTTTCTTTTATGATTCACAGCAAACTAAAGGATGCTTCACTGCTGAGGGTTGAAAAATATAGTTTTAAATATTACATAGCACCTTAAAAAGAGTGTTTTTTCCACAGTTTGGGTAAATATAGGTAAAAGTTGAGGATCTAGGTGAAAGTTTAAAACCTGTCTGACCAGATTCTCTGCTGAAGGAGGGGGTCAGCTGGAGGAGACATTATGTCATTGCTCAGTGAGGGCTGAGAGGAGGGGTAAAAAGTTACCTCACTATTGACCAATAGAATGACAGGAAAATGACATGATTGTCTAGAATAGTGGGGGTCAAACCCTTTTCTTGACTATAAATAAGGCTGTCTGAGAGGAGAAAGGGGCTGAAGATTTTTTGAAGACCATTTGGATTACTGGACAAAGACGGACGCTCTGGAACTAAAGAAGAAGATAGAATATTCTAAAAAGACTCTCCTTGGACAAAAAAGGAGATATTTTTGCTTCAGCCTGGATCCCTTGCTATTCTTCTTCAAAAATTGGATTAATTACAGAGCTGGAATATAGCCTCAAATCTTGATTCAGGATTGAGGTATTTTTTCCTTGCCTTTGGTAAATGGCCCCTGTGGATTTGCCGAACAGAAGGTAAGGAAATATTCCCATTCTTGTCCAGAGCATTAAAATTATATTAAATATAGTATAACAAGCAACAAGACTGCTACTATCTGGAAACAGAAAAAATCAGTTACAAGG
>JBBPBX010075915.1:0-17240 GCA_038048925.1 Garcialebias charrua | reverse complement strand
TTTGCAGATGACATTGTGATCTGTGGTGAGAACAGGGAACAAGTGGAAGAGAACTTGGAGAGGTGGAGGTATGCTCTTGAAAGAAGAGGAATGAAAGTCAGCCGTAGTAAGACAGAGTACATGTGTGTGAATGAGAGGGAGGCCAGTGGAACAGTGAGGCTACAAGGAGCAGAGGTCACAAAGGTGCAGGACTTCAAGTACTTGGGGTCCACTGTCCAGGAAAATGGGGAATGTGGTAAAGAGGTGAAAAAGAGAGTCCAGGCAGGATGGAGTGGATGGAGAAAAGTTTCAGGAGTGATTTGTGACAAAAAGGTGTCAGCAAAGGTCAAAGGAAAAGTTTACAAGACAGTGGTGAGACCAGCTATGTTGTATGGTCTGGAGACAGTGTCATTGACAAAAAGACAGGAGAAAGAACTGGAAGTGGCAGAAATGAAGATGCTGAGGTTCTCCTTAGGAGTGACAAGGATGGATAAGATCAGGAATGAGATCATCAGAGGTACAGCACATGTTGAACAACTGGGAGATAAAGTTAGGGAGGCCAGACTGAGATGGTTTGGACATGTCCAGAGGAGGGACAGTGGGTATATTGGTAGAAGGATGTTAGAAATGCAGCTGCCAGGAAAAAGACAAAGAGGGAGACCAAAGAGGAGATATATGGATGCAGTTAGAGAGGACATGGAGGTAGTTGGAGTGAGGACAGAGGCAGGGACGTGCAGAGCCCACTAAAGGGGCAGGTGCTCAAAAAAAAAGGGGGCACATCTAACCGCATTTTAGGACAGAATATTAACAAAGTCACATAGCTTTCAGAGTTAAATAAACAATGATAAATTACAAAATTGTGAGATATACTATCAAAGCTTAGGAAAACCTCTACATAGAACATACAACTATCCATATGTAAAATATTTTATTAGTAATTTCTTTCTGCAGGTCTACTTTGTTATAGGAAAGTATTGCAATATTCAAACCTGCGATTTAGCAAGATATGTAAATCAGAGCTACACCACCAGATATATTTTGTCTTTACAGAATTACACTATAAAAAATATAAACAAGGGCACAATGCAACTTTTTAGTGTACTGTAATCTATAAAAGAAAGAGCTGCCTGGTTTGCTACACTTGCAGTGGAGATGAAGATGGTCCATTCAGAAAAGCAGAGCTGCATCAAACTTTAATGTGGAACTGCAGAAGATAACTAAACAAAAGCAAAAATTGAATTGTTAATGCATATCACCATGAGAAAAGCCTACTGAGACTAACTGACCACCAAAATTTAGACCTATATCTCTATTTGTGTCTTAGTGTATTTGTAAGTACCTATATACATTTTCTTCAATCTTTCCTCTTCTTTTTTCTTGTCAGTTTCTCTTTTTTCCTCATTGTCTCATCTTCTCTGTGTTGAGTGGAGGCCAATGTCTCTTATTTATTTCGGTCTCTTGCCTTTCTTTTTTTCCCCAAACTGAATCTAAGATCCAAAATCTTATTTTCCATCATGGTGAACTGTTTAAAAACAAACTTCCAACTTTTAAGCATTTTTGCTATTTTTGTTCTCTTCTTATTTATTTATTTTTATTCATTTTATTTTATTCATTCATTTCAGATTTAAAACACAAAGACAATTTACAAACACATGAAAGAAAAAAACAAGATATAAAATGAAAGGTAGTAGAAGAAGAAAAAAATCTTATCATATCTGCCCCTTCTTAAAACAACTGTGCAGCAGCAGTTTTCTGTTGGTGTTATGAACCTGAGGGGGTTCAGAGTTTTTTTTAAAAACATCATTATTGTGTTTAGGTTGGCTGCAGTCTGCTAAAGAAAGCACCAGCAGCCTGTAGCTGCACTTTTTTTCACTCAGCCTAATCAGGCTTGATTAGCTCAGGTGAAACACCTGTTTGCTCTCAGCCTTTTAAATAGTCTGAGCTGAGACCTAAACACTGTGGAGCCTTTGCTTGGAGCAAGGGAGTTGTTGAGATTGCCAATTGAGGTTGGTGGACGCAAGCAAGGGGGCTTGTTGGAAATACTTGGAATCCTGTTGCAGGTAAAAACCAAGTTTTGCTCAAAGCAGTTATATGCTGCATGTGTGTGTGTTTCAGAGTGTTCTCCACCCACTCTGACCACTTTGTGTTGAGCTGAGGCTTTAAATGACTGTGCTGTCTAAACAGTACAGGTAGAGCAAGGGTGCTCTTGTGACAGCCTTAGTGTTTACTAAGGTTGTGTGAAACAAGTTTTAAGCTTGTTTGAGACTGGTGTAGGAAACACTAGATGTTTAACAGCTGGGAAGCTGTAGGATGTACAAACATTGAGGAGAGCTCCACCCTCTCCGCTTGTTTGTGAGTCTGCTCCAGGGGGAGTGGAAGGTGAGCTGGTTAAGCTCTTAAAGTGACTCTGGCTGCTTAAAGCAGAGTTCTGTGTGGGTTAAGGCACCTTAAGTGCTGGCTGCCACTTTGGTTTAACTTAAGAGGTGTGGGCCTGTGCCACAGGGGCCTGTTTGAGTTAATTTTGGAGACACTGAGGGCAGTGTCTGTGCAGTTGTTCAGGAGGACAACTGGGATCAACAGTGAGGGACTGTTACCTTTTTCTCTTTCTCATTTGTTTGTACTTTTGACTGTGTGGGTGCAGGTAGTCCAGTTCTCGTGTTTTGTTTATTTAGAGGGACTTCTTTGGTAAGGTAGATCGTCGCCTGGGGGGGTACGACGGTCCTGTACAGGATTGGATCAACCTGGGTGGCGTTTTATTGTTTTTGGCCTCGCCCACCAGTCCAACACTTATTTGTACTTTTTATTAATTTTCTTTTCCTTTGGACGCTGATCCAGGAGAGGACGCTCCAGTCCTGGTGAGAAGCCTGGGAGGACCCTGCCAGCCTGGAGGCTCTTAGTTTTAGTTTAATAAAAATCGTTTTAATTCTTTTTCTGTGTCAGTGTCCACTTTGTATGTTTTGGCCTTTACCGGTCGTAACAGTTGGTCATGTCTCGAAAAATGTCAATGACCTCAGTGAGGTCATTGACATTTTTTGCAATTATGTTGCTAATTATTTGCAAAACAAACTTATTTGCGCATGCCAGAAATCTTTGCTTGCTAATCTAAGTTTTGTTTGTCATTCAAAGTTTTGCTTGCGATTCTCACATGACATTGTGGGCAGAGCCTAAAATCGCAACAAAAGATTTCTGATGTGTGCAAATAAATAATAATAATAATAAACTTTATTTGTATAGCACCTTCCTACAATGCCTTGCATTGACCAAGGTACTTATAAATAAAATAATAATATATAAAAGTTATATATAAAAGTATATAAAATAATAATAAATAAAAGTTTATGTTTTGCAAATAACTTTTTAAGTTCACGAGAGAAAAATTAGCTATTTAATTTAAAAAAAATGTTTTTTAAACAAAAGTTTTTGCTTTAAAAAAAATGAAATCATTACAATTCCAAAAGTTTTGATTACAATTTTATTTTACATAACTGAGGTTAGTTTTTTTTTCGTTGACTAATTGTGAAACAAATTTAACTCCATACTCTGCGAACCAGACCCTAAACTTACTTAAAGTCTGGATAGGTTTTTCCCCTTCATTTGTACGCTTTTATTGGACAGGAGCAACTTGATTGGTTATTACATTTATCTATTATGGTAGTTCAGGGTGAGTTATTTTTAATTCTAAATGAATATTCTTGTTGGACTTTTATTTAAGTGCTATTTTCCTTCAAGATACATTTACCTAACGCTAGAATTAATGCAATGTACATTATGCAGCAAAGGAAGTTAGAAGATCGGACATATATCCATTATGGAGAGATGATTTGGACGGGCGATGTGCTCCCTATTGCATAAGCCAGGGGTGTCAAAGTCAAATACATGGAGGGCCAAAAAAACAAATTTGCTACAAGCCAATGGCTGGACTGGTTCAATGTTTATTTTAAGGGGGTGATATAAGATTTTTTTTCTTCTTCTTTTTGCACTCTTTTCATTCAATGTTTTCTTTTTTATTAATTTGTTTTATTTTGTCTCTTTTAAATGAATGAATAAATGGATTAAATAAAATATTAAATAGCTTTACATCTGTTAAGTTCTTGGCATAAACCAACACAGACAGACATGTTCCTGCTTTTAGTATTGTACATTGTTTTATAATGTAGCTGTTTATGTTTCATTTTTTTAACACAGTTTTCTTGTGATTTTTAATTAATATGCTTTTTTATGATTGTTTACTGTTGGCTGCAAGTATCAAGCTGCAAAATCCTTCATTTTCTACAGCTGATAGCTGTTGGTCATTAATTATGATGAAGTTTAGCAACTTCTCGGTGAACATTTGAGCTCCGTGGCTTCAGCGGTGTGTTTTTCTCGTTCAATCCGGGGCGGGGGCTCTGATTTTGGTCAGCCGCTCTCCGCCTGTCCGTCCTACGAGACGTCAGACAGCGGGTCGGACTGGACGCAGCTGGCCGCGGTCGGTCTCCCTGTTTCTGTTCAGCGAGAGTGGCATCCCACTGAAGCCCCGGAGCTCGAATGTCCAACATAAAACCAACTTGACCGCAGTTTAATGTGGCGCTATGGCTATGCAGACATTGCACATTGCTGTCTTGTGGTGTTTAGTGTAAAATACTTCCACACAGCGGACATGTTACGATGAAAAGTTGGCTAGTTGTTAGCTAAAGTGCTACTCACTCAGTCCACACACTGTAGCTGGCTGCAAACTGAAAGGGATTTGCTGAATAGTAGTAGTAGGGGTGGGGCCATGCCCCCCGAACGGCAATGCCCCCAAGGGGGCCAGCTCCCCCACTGACCCTAATGTGAATGTGAGGCAGGTCTTATTACTCTGGGTTCATGAGACACGACTCCGGATCGGATTGGCCCCACCCCTACTACTACTGTTGCATTGTGGGGAATGTAGTGTTGGTACGTGACCGGAGGGCTTATTATGTTGTTTTTCTTGCAAAATACAAAATTAATAATAATAAAATAAAATAAATAATTTTAGTATGTTATTATGTGTCAGAGGAGGGCTTAGGAATAGGAAATTAAAAAAAAAAAAAATTTTTTTTTTTTTTTGCCCAAAAGGGCACTTGGGGGCAAGGAGCAAAAGGGGCAGGTGCTCAAGCCCCCATAGCCCCCCCCTCTGCATTTTTTCTCTTTTTATTTTTGCTTGTGAAGCACTTTGTGATGTCAATGTCTGTGAAAGGTGCTATATAAATAAAGTTTACTTACTTACTTACTCTGCACGTCCCTGTTGTTCGTGTCTGCTTGTTCGCCATCTTTGCCTTTCTTCTGCCTACAGATATGGTGCGGACGGAGCTATTGCGCAATACTGGGGCGTGTCTGGGAACTATGTATACATAAGCTGATTTGTAATCAGTTATTAACAAAAATTAAACTCAGAAAAACTAATTCAGCTAATAATTTTTTTAGGGGTTTCTGTAGTTAAATTTTAATGAAATTCAGCCCTCGCGCTGAGGTTGTTGTTAGAACGAGCCCAGCCCCTGCTGCAAACAACGAATCAAATGTGAGCAGTAAATGACATCAAACTGGGCCGGGGGAATCCGGCCCGATCAGAACCACGGTGGAGATGGCTCCAAAACGAGGGCGGACCCGGGGGAAAAAAGGAAAATGCGAACACGCCGAACCCGAGTTAGAAGGCGGGGCGGCCCGGGCCATTGAGGGCCGGCCAATGCGAAAACGGCTAAAGTCTTGACCTGGACTTCTAACAGGAAGCTGAAGAACAGATCACATTTAAAGATGGAGCAGCTGAACAAGCTGCTGCTCATTCAGACACGAGCACAGACGTACAACATTTACAGTAAAGCAGCACATTCAACATGCAGAGTACAGCGCTTCCACTGAGTTTATAGCTGGGGGGAAGGGGGACAGCTAAAAGTTAAGATTTCAATAATAGACAGTACGTTTAAATACATAAAGTATGTAGCTTTCACCACTTCAGTGTAATCTTCTGGGCATATTAAAAAAAAAAACATCTAGAGAATCCATGTACCTTTGTTTTAAAGTGGGCTATAGCACTTTCTAACAAATGTACTTCAATACAGTAATGATTAAATATGAACAAGCGATACGCTGATGTGCCCCATCATAGTGAAGGTTTGTACTTTGTGAGACGAGAGTTTTTCTGGACTGGAATCAAAAGGGGAATGTAAGTAAACATGAATGGTTCTGGTGCCAGATGTTCAAGTGGGCAGGAGTTACACTGTAGAAGAACAGAAGTGGCATTTGTGCTTTGCTCGTCTGCGCTGGTACAGAGCGACAGATCCTTACAAGTGAAGGGAGCGATTGTATCCACCACCAGGTCCAACAGCGGAGCCGGGGGGTGGTCAGTGGTGGCCTTGGCAACATATTCTTTTGACTGCCCCATCGGCCCCTCAATCATTTGAGGAAACTATACTTAAGATATTTAAAAACTAAAAACATTGATTAAAGCAGAAAAAATATTTTGACTGAAGCAGATTATGTAAATCTTCCCCAACAGCTTTCCATTAAAAAATGATGTTCTTTTTGTGGAGGGGTGGGAGGTATCATCCATCACTTATTTTGCACAGTCACATTGTGTAAGCTCAGTACTTTTTGTACTTCGATACAGGGTTTAAAACTTAACATGACATGCTGATGTTCAATGTGGGCACCCCCTTAAATAAATACAGGAGAAACGCTGAAGTGTCCATGCAGATAAGAGAGTAAAGATGTATGAAACGGAGTGACAAAGACTTGTGAAGAGCAACAAAATGAGTCGTTACCACCAAACACTTCATGACCAGATGTCCTAGAGGAAAAGCTAACACCGTCTGAAGACACGACAGGTAAGTGAGTAGCATCGACAACGAGTTTTGAGAGGAAAGGGTTAAGGTTTGGCATGGATTCATCTCCCGCTTCAGTAGAGGTGAAAGGATCTATGTAGGCAGAAGAGAGAGAAGACAGAAGAGAGTGGAGAAGGGAGGAAGAGTCAGACAACAAATAAAAGGAGAGCATGCAGAACAGAGGTCACTGAAGTCCAGAGACACGGGTGTCGGGTTAGAAGCGCCGAGGAGGAGGAGGAGGAGTTTACCTGCCCACGCTGTCGCCGCCGGAAGCCCCGTGGAGCCGGACTGCAGGGGGGGCTGGAAAGTGGACTGAAGGTCAAAAAGGTCGCTCGCCATCTTCACTGCACTGCAGAACCAAAACACACATTTCAACCATTTTAGAAGAATCCACTTTTTTTCCTTTTCACACACTAACCCAGGAAACAAAAACCATTTTAGGTACCAACTCACAAAAAAGACTTATAGCCTCAACTATGCTAATTCAAAAACTACATTAGAACTACAAATGCTAACCTGTAGTTTGGTTACAAAGTTTAAAATAATAAATGTAAGCTTACTGTGGAAAATCAAACATTTCACACAAGAGTCTAAAAATACTCCTAAAAGAAAACACTTTTCAATCAAAGTGATCCAAATTAGAGCCGTCATTTCTAACCAGGGCCCGAAGCCCGGCCTGGCCCGAACTCAGGCCACAATAATGTGCTGGATGGGCGGGTCGGCGTTGGAGCTTTTGATTGAGTCAGTGGGCGCACGTGGCTGATGATCTAATTATATGGACAACATGGCTTGCCATACACTCACCAACGGCGCAGCCATATGACCGTGCGCTAACAGACCTTGAAAGAGGTTTTAAAATAAAAATGCTCAGTTAAGCTTCAGATGGGACTCTACTGCCAGGCAGCGATCCATCAAAGCCCAAATGGACATTCAGCCGCTGCACTCGGTGGACGTGCGCAGCTGACGACCCAAACAGGTGAGATCCCAAAATATCCTCACAGTCATGTCAGAGTAGGGTCTATGTCTGAATAATGCAGAATGCAGGCAGAAGCAGGAGTCTAATTGCGCTTTGACAGCCATGAAAGGACAAACACCCCCTCAGCTCCGATGTTCTGCCCCATTTATTCAGCCGCACGCGTCCGCCGACCGTTAGTAACTATATAAGCAGTCAAAGCTTAATTAAAAATGTCGGGGGCTTTTTCGGCTTTGAACCTGTAATTACTGTTAGTCTGGTCGGGTCCAGAAATTATGGCTACGTGCTGGGGACGGGTTTTTTGGGCCCGGATTCAGCTCTAATCCAAATGCAGTTTAAGTTGAATAATAAAAAATACCTTTAACTGTTAAACAGTTGTGTGTATTGCTGAATCACTTGTTAACAAGAATGTGACACAAAGAAGCCAGTGTTCATGTTCAGGTCTGTTGGTAAAAGGCTGAAATCAGTGTTGCCAGGTGAGAAATGTAGGATTATCGTACTAGAGCCCTGAAATTATCGTATTTTGAGGGAGGGAAATTATCGTACGTCCGTCAAAACCAAAACAACAAGTATGCACTATAGTCACTCTGTTGTTGAATTGCGTCTAACAGGCACTCACAGCTTTGTGGCGTCAGTACGGGTGGGAACCATAGACAATAATACGTATTAATGTCTGGTGGCAACTAATGAGCCCGCCCCCCGCGCTTCTTGTTTTGTTTCATGGCGGTTTTAATTTAATAACTCAACTAAATTCTGTCTATTAAGTTTGTTTTTTCAAGGAAATAATAACTTGATCTTTAGCTTTAATGATATCACTACTAAAAACATCCCTAATTGTAAATTTAATATTAATTTTATTTATTTATTTTTGTTAATGCATTCTTTGTTTCATGCCCTGGACATCCCATAAAGACATGTTGAACCATTTCAGGGAGATTGCTGGTGCACATGTCACAAAAAAGTCCTGTTGCAAGCTTTCCAATTATTTTTGAGAGATTTATTAAGGTCTGTGTGTCCTGTTCTAATGCGAGTAAGTTCCTGTTTCTTCCTGCTTTCCTTGTATTTCCTACCTTTTTTGTTGTGTAAATGTCTTCCTGTATCAGTAATGTCCCAGGTTTCTTGCCATATTTTCTTAATATATTTCTTAATTATCATTTAACTTTATATAAATGTTCTCTCATTTTCATCACTTCTTCTTCCAGACCGGTGTCACACGAGACACGGCTCTGCTTTTTCTTCTTTTCTAACTCATGGGGCGGGCGCAGCGGGCTATTCAGCCAATCATGGCCGTTGTTCTGAGGCAAACGGACTCACGTCACTCTTAGGTCGCATTTAGAAAAGCACGATTGGCTGGAATTTCAAGATGCATTCAGGGTTCACAAAAAAACTCTGACAGACAGTTGCGACAGGCTGATGGAAACCGATCACAACTACACATTCAAGGAACGGTCAAATTATCGTATTTTTGGCCTTTTTCGGGATTATTGATCGTACATCGTACAGAAGGCAAAATTATCGTACAAATACGATAATTATCGTACACCTGGCAACACTGGCTGAAATTGAGCGGTACCGCCGATAAATACACTTAAATTTGTTACAAGTTGAATTAAGAGTTTATTAATGTTTTTCTGACTAAATGTTTATCAATTTTTATGTTAAGAGTTAATGCTTAATGCAACACTTGTGAGAAAACATTTTAGTTTAGTGTCAAGAAACTATTTGCAATTAGGTTTGATCCGGCGCAAGAGTTGGGTGAAAAAAAACTAAGCTCGTTTTGTTCACATGACCTCGTAGCCTCCTTGGTAACAGATCTAACAAACCCTTCAGATAAGACAAGTTTTCTTTTAATGATGCCTAGCACCACTTTACTCTGAAAAACAAGTTTGAGTGAAGTCATCGCATTTGCACAAAGACACACACACACCCAACACATGCACACACACACCTCAAAGTATAAGATGAGGCCACTCAGACAGAAACGAGTCTACCGTGGGTCTGATCAACGCCCGGTGAGCATTGATGACTATCTCTCGCCGAACAGTGCGGCTCCCCTGTTCAAGTGTCAAAGGTGAGAAAATACTGTAATTTGCCAATGCCTAAGTTTGTGTGTGCTGTTAGTACTGTGGCGGATTTAAATGACATTATTTCTAGCAGGAAAAAACAGTTTGTATGTTTGAACATGTATGTTTTTACTTGTCGTTTTTCTGTCACAGTTTTCTTTAATAAATGACATCATTATTGTTAAGGGAATCTGTGTTTGTTTTCTTCCAAACCAGTGTATGTGTGCCTACCTTTCACTAACCTGAGAAATGATTTAAACTATGATAAAACATTAACCATTTGGGTTGATCTGAAATATCCTAAAACACAAGTCAACATCAATAAAAATGTCAGGAAATCCCGTTCTGAAACCCAAGAGTTCTGTCTTATCGGCCAAAACGTTAAATAAATGAATAATTCATGAAAGGGACAGTTCAGTCATTTTCTTTTGAAAGCCCAATTAATTAGTCAAATGTTTTTTTATTTATTAATGTCAATGAAACCTTATCACTGTAAACGTGCTAATGAAATGTCGAGGAAAAAAAAAAAAAGTCCAGACAATATACGCTCAGATAAACCAGCACAAGTACTTCTTTGTTGTTCTCTAATCCATTTAAATGCAACATGTAAATAAGATAAATGTGTTTTATGTCCTACATCCAGCTGTGGAATGGAAATAATAAAGATTTGTTGAGCCAAGACTCAACATAAGCAGATCAAAAGATCCTGATTAGCTTTGTTTTTAGAAATAAAGAGCCTTCACTGTGAGCAGTACCCGTTTGAGCAGCTGGGTGTGGAGAAGAGGTCGATGGTTGGTGCAGTGCTGATGGTGCCCCCGGTGGTGGAGACCGGTGACGTATCCGTTGTGGCAAAGGACGGCCTCTTGGAGAGCTCTTTAAGCCGTTGTTCCTGAGAAGGGAGGAGAGCATCGGCTCAAGTAAACACAAAACGGACGCACATTTTAAATATAGAACGTCTCTAAAAAATAAATACAAACGGGCAAAACCTTCAGAGCTTTGAGTCGGGCCTGCTCCTCCTCGAGAGCTGCCTGCTTCTCTCGCTCGTCCACTTTGGTGAAAGACATGCCTGTGCTGGCCAGTGATGACACGGCGTTTGACAGAGTGCTGGCCCTGCAGGAGGGTAAAATAAAAATGACTTGCATTAGTGACCAAACACACTGAAGATTATGAGGAGAGAGATGGAGTTACCAGACCTGCTTGCTGCAGTGGAGTCTTTGACTTTCTTGCCCTCTAAAGAGGCCAGATGTTGCTCCAGAGCTTCAAGGAGGCTACTAGGAGCCTGTAATGACAAAAACCACAGTTGGCTACGACTTGATGCACGATACGTTGAGTATAAAGGACATTAACACCATACTGGACAGTGGTGGGCGATGCAAGATGGAGTAGAAAACACTAGATCAAATACCCAGTAAAACAATGTTTTGTGAGCCAATTTATGGATTTGATTAGGAGGATTACATCATTCACCCACCACTGATAGATGACTGCATTCCAGACAAAAAAGCTACTTTGGATGAGTGTAACCTCTGTGTGGGATGATGAACTGCACAACGGCACTTTCAACAAGCCAGGTGTTGAAGAATCGGCTGTGCCTAAGCGCAATGGGGCAGCCTTTTNGGGGGGGTCACCTCAACGACAAGTGAACAGTATTTACCACAGCCAGCGTTTTTTCCTTCAACTGTTTATTTTTTTCCCCCACCGAGATGTAGGAGACAAGAGTCGGAGAAGAAGGCATGCAAAAAGACAACACTGAGGCAAGTCACGGACAAGAAGAGTGAAATAACAGTACTTACACAAACTGTGAACTAAAGTGGAAAGATAAGGGGAAAATGCAGAATATAAAAGGTGGTGACAGTCAGAAGGAAAATGCATTTGAACTCGAGGTAATTGAGGTTAAATATTTGTGCAGGAAAAAAAAGCTCCCGTTCTGCAACAGCATGCGCCGCTTTCATGGTTGTAATTTAGGAACGTGTAACAGTCACTGTGCAGATTTTTGGAGTGAACTGCAGCAACAGAAGTGACTTCTTGACACCTTTATTTACGGATTCAGATGTGGGTTAGAAGAGCAGAAGGAAACTCAGAAGCAGGAGAAGCAGGAGAGGAAGAAAATGGGATGAAAACGAGAATCAGGCAAATAAAAACGTCCTTTTCCAGCAGCCATGCGCCCCAGAAGGAAATCATGCAAAGTGCCTTGTCTTTGGAGAACATCTGTATTGTCTGGATCTATAACTCTATTTTAGTTTGTCAGAGAACAAAGCCAATCTGTGCAGGTAAAAAAAAAAAATAATAATAATTAATATGTGGTTTTACCTGTGAAAGGTCTGGGATGTCTCCTCGATCGATTCCCACCTGCTGTTAGAAAGAAAACCAGGCGACTGTTACAAAACTCCACGCCCCGCTGGCACAGACAGGTTTATGTGTGGAGAGAGAAAAAAGAAATCTGTGCAGCTTACCTCTGCTACTTTGAGGAATTCTGATATTCGCGTCATTCGAGTGAGAAACTTCTTGTAAATGTCCAAGCCTTCTTTACACTGGGTCTTCTTCATGTCAAAGTATTTCTCTGTGTTCGGTGAAACAAATCACTTGTTTGCCAGGAACAGCCACAAAGCACAGGGGCAAAAGACAAAGTGAAAACTAGAGAAAGGCGTTTCCTAGCTGTCTTACCGAGCAGATTGATAATGCCTTCGTTGTAAGCAGCAAAGAGCCTGATGGAGTCTTTGAAGAGGAGCATGAAGGCTGCGTTGATGACTCCATTAGTCAGCTCGTTGGCATTGACCTGAAGGAAAAGCAATCCGCAAGGAAATTTATTTTAAAGCCTTTTTGTGGTCTGAAAGTTAAGAAAGCTCAGGAGCTTCTCGTTTGTAACGTGTGAGCTCCAGCAAGGTGCACAAGGGTTCCCAGCATTTCATAAAAACTACATTACCTGAATACCCTGATGCATGCTCAATAATCCAGGTAGAAAAAAATCTAAAAAAGCAAAGTCTGGTCCTCTGGACATTCATGTTTTGTTTTTTTAATGTCCAGAGGACCAGACTTAGCATTTTAGATACATTCCCTGACTTTTCCACAAGTAAATCCCAAAATTCCAGGAGATAATTTAGTCACACAGAATGCGTCTTTGGTGGCTGCCAGTCACATTCAGAAATGACAGTAAATATACGGTAACAGGAAGCACGCCGTTACAGAGAGCACGCCGTTACAGAGAGCACGCCGTTACAGAGAGCACGCCGTTACAGAGAGCACGCCGTTACAGAGAGCACGCCGTTACAGAGAGCACGCCGTTACAGAGAGCACGCCGTTACAGAGAGCACGCCGTTACAGAGAGCACGCCGTTACAGAGAGCACGCCGTTACAGAGAGCACGCCGTTACAGAGAGCACGCCGTTACAGAGAGCACGCCGTTACAGAGAGCACACCGTAACAGGGTGCATACTGTAACAGGGTGCATACTGTAACAGTGCATACTGTAACAAGGAGCATACTGTAACAAGGAGCATACTGTAACAAAGAGCATACTGTAACAAGGAGCATACTGTAACAAGGAGCATACTGTAACAAGGAGCATACTCTAACAGGGAGCATACTGTAACAGGGAGCATACTGTAACAGGGAGCATACTGTAACAGGGAGCATACTGTAACAGGGAGCATACTGTAACAGGGAGCATACTGTAACAGAGAGCATACTGTAACAGAGAGCATACTGTAACAGAGAGCATAATGTAACAGAGAGCATACTAACAGAGCATACTGTAACGGAGCATACTGTAACAGACAGCACACAGTTACAGAAAGCATATTGTTACAGGAAGCATACGTTACATGAAGCATACTGTACCTTACAATATTTACATACAGCAATCATTCCTAAGGGATGTGCCGATCAGGTTTTTTGAAACCGAAACCGATACCGATCACCTATGTGTGACGATCACCGATACCGATCAAAAAACCGATTGCCTATATGTGAGCCGATCACATAAACCGATCACCGATCACCGATCAAATGGCTTACCTGTAATTTATGAGTGCTGCTTCTGGCTACAAGATCTGAAAACTTTTCAGATCTTGTAGCCAGAAGCAGCACTCATGTTATTTTCAGAACCATAAAATCACCATAATTCAGACAAAAACATATTTTAAAAATATGTTTTTGTCTGAAAAACTTTAAAAATATTATTTTTACTAATTTATTTCAGAGAACAAAGTAAATAAAAGTAATTATCAACTGCATTATCAAAGAAAAATGTTTACATTACTAACTTTCAATAAATAAAAAAAAAGGTATTTTATTGTTTAAAAAAAAAACACATCTATTACTTCATATAAAAAACTAAAATACCCCATTTGCTACTTAAAGCTGCACTGTTGGCTGTTTTTACAAATGGCTTTATAAATACGTAAAGTATCATTATTATTATTTTTTTTAAATAATTTCGTGCTTTTTTGAACAACTTCCTGCGGGAACCAGGTGGCGGTAATGCGCTTAATATGAGTTCGCCAACCGCCATTAAACTCTATAGAAGAAGAAGAAGAACCAGGAAATACCGCCTCCACACTCGGCAGTCGGCGTTTGGAGGACTGTTTCTCCCATAAGAGGATGCCTCATACGGATAAATTAACTGGAAACACTCCCTGAACTCTGTGAATGTCTCAGGACTGGAGCAGCAGCTGCGATCACACCGCCGAGCGTTCCTACAGCGCCGCGCGAGACCAGCAGCTCATGGTATGAGCTAAGGCTAACATGCTAAACCGGACCTGCAGCAGACAGCCGGCTTTGTGCGATCAGAGGTTCCTGGAGCTCGCCTCGATGTCGGACTGGAAGCAGAAGATATCGGGGGACACCCAGCTAACTTGGAATAACAAAGCCGACAGCCTTTTTGAAGCCGCAGCTAAACTGGACTGCCCGTAACTGCGCAGCGGAGCGGACTCGGTGGGCTACTCGGTGGAGCTACATGCTAACAGGTGTTGCTTATGGGGGCGCTGGCAGACGGCTTTTGGTAAGTTATTAAAACGTATTAAAACATTTTAATGACGAATTAGGTTTGTTGTGTTGAAGGACTTCGTTGAAATTCTTCCACAAGGTAC
This sequence comes from Garcialebias charrua, assembly GCA_038048925.1. NCBI lineage: Eukaryota > Metazoa > Chordata > Actinopteri > Cyprinodontiformes > Rivulidae > Garcialebias > Garcialebias charrua. The sequence continues at coordinate 2,321 of JBBPBX010075915.1, read as the reverse complement.
TTTTTCGTCGCACGTTTTGCAGTTAGCAAACTTCGCATCACAGGCTCTGTGATCGGTAATTGAAGGCAAAAGCCGATCACATCCGCTTTAATGATTATCGGTGCCGATTGATCGGTTTCCGATCGATCGGCACATCCCTATTATATTTTAAAACATCAGATTCTAAAAAGCCTCCACAGTAAATCAGTAAGGACACGTGCACTCATACACGTGTACAATGTAGAAGCAGAACATGGACTCAGTGATACCAGAATACTAGCATTAACACACATACACATCTACGGTAAATCTCTGAAAGATCATCTTATAATCAGCAGATCAGTGATAAACTCCCTGAGTTTTCCCTGTTCGGAAAATGTTAAAGCCATTTTCCAGGTTTTCCTGATTTCCAGAGTCCCTGTGAACTCTGCATACGCCTCAGAGAAAAATAAACCAGGTTGGAACACATACATGTCTAAATACCACAGTGAAGCCCGCGAAGCTACTACCTCTTGGGCTCTAGCAGGTAAACCCAGGCAGGGTCCTATATTTGAACACAAAAAGCTGTCTAATGCAAAATACAAATATGCATTACGCTTCATTAGACGGAATGAGCAAACCATGAGGGCTGATTCCTTGGCAAAAAAACTTATAGGAAAGGACACAAAAGCCTTTTGGAAAGAGGTTAAATCTATAGGTAATAATAAATCCACTCTCCCTTGCACTGTCGATGGTGCCTCTGGGGCAAATATGATTGTAGATTTTTGGCAACACCACTACAGCAAGATATTTACCTGTGTTCAGAGTGAACCCTTCCATGTTGACAAGGTTAGTACTGCAGAAACTATCAAGTCACATGAGGTCTATCAAGCAATTGAAGAACTATCTGTAAATAAATCTATAGGAATGGATCTTATTTCAGCTGAACATCTCAAGTTTGCAAGTTCAAGGGTAGCCCCTCTTCTTGCCTTGTGTTTCACTGGTTTTATTATGCATGGTTTTCTTCCCGATTCCTTGATGAATGTTGTTATTCTTCCTGTGATTAAGAACAAAGCTGGAAAAATTGGCAGCTCTGATAACTATAGACCTATTGCCCTAGCTAATACACTATCTAAAGTCTTTGAATTAATTCTTTTGCCAAAATTTGCAAAGATAGTAATGTCTGCAGACAATCAATTTGGGTTCAAGTCCGAGCATGGCACTGATCTATGTATATATGGCCTAAAAGAATTACTGAATAACTATAATAACAAAAATTCTACGGTTTTTATGTGTTTCTTAGACGCCTCCAAGGCTTTTGATCGTGTAAACCATCGAAAACTATTTTTAAAATTATGCCAAGCTGGTGTGCCCAAATATATAGTGAGATGTCTGTCCTATTGGTATGCTAACCAAAATATGCAGGTCAAATGGGATAATTGTGTGTCTGCATCCTTCCGTGTCAGCAATGGTGTCAGACAAGGAAGCATTTTATCTCCTATACTGTTTAATTTTTATATGAATGACCTCTCTAAGCAGCTAAACCTGTGTAGAACTGGCTGCATGGTTGGAGATACAATTATCAATCATCTTATGTATGCTGATGACTTAGTGGTTTTTAGTCCAAGTTCAGCTGGTCTTCAGAAGCTGCTTCATGTCTGTTCAGCATATGGTGAGACACATGATATCATATTCAACCCCTCTAAAAGTCTCATTTTGATTTGTCGCACTAAAGAGGACAAAAATAGTGTATTTCCACTTTTTAAGCTGTCTGGGACTTTATTGAATGTTGCAAATGAAGTAAAGTATCTGGGTCATGTGTTGACAGACCGTTTGTCTGATGATGAGGACATTTACCGTCAGGTTCGAATGATATATGCTCAGGCAAATAATAATAATAATAATGTATTTTCCTGTCATCTGCGTATGTTTCCCATACACAGACGAAATATCCTTGCTCGTAAGTTTGCATTCTGTTCTGATGAAGTGAAAACTAACTTGTTTAGATCTTATTGTACATCACTGTATACGGCACATTTGTGGTGCAATTTTAAAAAAGCCAGTCTTCATAGATTGAAGGTGGCTTATAATGACGCACTAAGACTTCTTTTAAATAAGCCCAGATGGACCAGTGCCAGTGAACTGTTTGTATCTGCTCGCGTCAACACTTTGATGGCTGTTTTAAGAAATTTTATGTATAAATTTATTTGTCGTTTACATAAGTCTAATAATAGAATTATTCTACTGTTGACTAATGTCAAATATAGTGCAGTGAAATATTCATCTGTGCTTTGGAGACATTGGTATGATTGCCTCCTGAACGGTTAGGTACTTTTTCTATTGTTCTTTTTATTTTATTTTTA
>JBBPBX010075914.1:0-17241 GCA_038048925.1 Garcialebias charrua | reverse complement strand
CACGTGTTGCACGTGTTGCACGTGTTGCACGTGTTGCACGTGTTGGACGTGTTGGACGTGTTGGACGTGTTGGACGTGTTGGACGTGTTGGACGTGTTGGACGTGTTGCGACGTGTTGCACGTGTTGCACGTGTTGCACGTGTTGCACGTGTTGCACGTGTTGGACGTGTTGCACGTGTTGCACGTGTTGCACGTGTTGCACGTGTTGCACGTGTTGCACGTGTTGCACGTGTTGGTTCGTGTTGGTTGTGTTGGACGTGTTGGACGTGTTGGACGTGTTGGACGTGTTGGACGTGTTGTCGGACGTGTTGTCGGACGTGTTGCACGTGTTGGACGTGTTGGACGTGTTGTCGGACGTGTTGTCGGACGTGTTGTCGGACGTGTTGCACGTGTTGCACGTGTTGGACGTGTTGGACGTGTTGGACGTGTTGTTGGACGTGTCAGGACATAATTTGTTGGCAGATGTTTTATTGAAATGGTTCCTGTGGATCTGTTCTAAATTGTGGAGTGAGCTGACATCCAGCAACATCTGGGGGCAACGTCTGGGGGCAACGTCTGGGGGCAACGTCTGGGCGTGTTGCTGTGTGTTGTAGTTGCACCTGAAACCGGATCTGTTGACGTCCAACAGAACCAGAACCGTTCATGTAAAAACCTGAAACACATGTTTGTTTCTGTCCAGTTCTGGACTGGTTGGATCCACTGGTTGGATCCACTGGTCCTGCTCAGATCCAGGATCCCAGGTGCACATGTGGTGGTTCTGATCCAGTTGAGACCTCATGAACAAGTTGAGACTTGTTTCTCCTCCTGCTCTGAGGGACCTGCGTGTTGTTGTTGTTGCTCCGGGTGTGGGAGGTGATTCCTGGCTCTGACTGGTTCTCTTCGTGTTGAACTGGTGAAAATGGTTTCTGTGGAATGTCACTTCCTGTAAACACCTTCAGAAGCCCCGCCCTCCTGTGCCTCAGGTGAGTCACCTGAGCTGAAAGCAGGAGGTGCTGAGCTCCACTGAGGAGGAGCTGAAGTTTTATGTGGAGGTTTTTTTAGCGCTGCGGTGGCAAAACAGAGGAAATAACTGGCCCCGCCCCTTCCAACCGGCACCGCCCCCGAGCTTCAATAACGTCAAGATTTAAACTTTCATAAAGTTTTAAAATCAAACTTGTTTTTAAAAAGACCAAAAATATTCAAATGTGTTTAAGAACTAATAAAAAATAAACTTAAAGAAAACATGTGGGAACAGATGTGCAGCTCAGGTGGTGATGAACAGATGTGCAGCTCAGGTGGTGATGAACAGATGTGCAGCTCAGGTGGTGATGAACAGATGTGCAGCTCAGGTGGTGATGAACAGATGTGCAGCTCAGGTGGTGATGAACAGATGTGCAGCTCAGGTGATGATGAACAGATGTGCAGCTCAGGTGGTGATGAACAGATGTGCAGCTCAGGTGGTGATGAACAGATGTGCAGCTCAGGTGGTGATGAACAGATGTGCAGCTCAGGTGATGATGAACAGATGTGCAGCTCAGGTGGTGATGAACAGATGTGCAGCTCAGGTGATGATGAACAGATGTGCAGCTCAGGTGATGATGAACAGATGTGCAGCTCAGGTGGTGATGAACAGATGTGCAGCTCGAGCTTCAATAACGTCAAGATTTAAACTTTCATAAAGTTTTAAAATCAAACTTGTTTTTAAAAAGACCAAAAATATTCAAATGTGTTTAAGAACTAATAAAAAATAAACTTAAAGAAAACATGTGGGAACAGATGTGCAGCTCAGGTGGTGATGAACAGATGTGCAGCTCAGGTGGTGATGAACAGATGTGCAGCTCAGGTGGTGATGAACAGATGTGCAGCTCAGGTGGTGATGAACAGATGTGCAGCTCAGGTGGTGATGAACAGATGTGCAGCTCAGGTGATGATGAACAGATGTGCAGCTCAGGTGGTGATGAACAGATGTGCAGCTCAGGTGATGATGAACAGATGTGCAGCTCAGGTGATGATGAACAGATGTGCAGCTCAGGTGATGATGAACAGATGTGCAGCTCAGGTGATGATGAACAGATGTGCAGCTCAGGTGATGATGAACAGATGTGCAGCTCAGGTGAGGTTCTGCTTCCAGCTGGGCGTCGTCTTCAGAACTTCAAACGTTGAGGTGGCACGGTGCAGCAGCGCGTCGTGACCTGCTCTGGAGGTGGAACCACCTTCAACCTGCATCGGGACCAGGCTGAGACATCACAGGTGTCCCACTGGCTGAGACATCACAGGTGTCCCACTGACTGAGACATCACAGGTGTCCCACTGACTGAGACATCACAGGTGTCCCACTGACTGAGACATCACAGGTGTCCCACTGACTGAGACATCACAGGTGTCCCACTGACTGAGACATCACAGGTGTCCCACTGACTGAGACATCACAGGTGTCCCACTGGCTGAGACATCACAGGTGTCCCACTGACTGAGACATCACAGGTGTCCCACTGACTGAGACATCACAGGTGTCCCACTGGCTGAGACATCACAGGTGTCCCACTGGCTGAGACATCACAGGTGTCCCACTGACTGAGACATCACAGGTGTCCCACTGACTGAGACATCACAGGTGTCCCACTGACTGAGACATCACAGGTGTCCCACTGACTGAGACATCACAGGTGTCCCACTGACTGAGACATCACAGGTGTCCCACTGACTGAGACATCACAGGTGTCCCACTGGCTGAGACATCACAGGTGTCCCACTGACTGAGACATCACAGGTGTCCCACTGACTGAGACATCACAGGTGTCCCACTGACTGAGACATCACAGGTGTCCCACTGACTGAGACATCACAGGTGTCCCACTGACTGAGACATCACAGGTGTCCCACTGACTGAGACATCACAGGTGTCCCACTGGCTGAGACATCACAGGTGTCCCACTGGCTGAGACATCACAGGTGTCCCACTGGCTGAGACATCACAGGTGTCCCACTGGCTGAGACATCACAGGTGTCCCACTGACTGAGACATCACAGGTGTCCCACTGGGACAGAACCAGGTTCTGTACTTCCTGAAGGTCTTCAGAGCTTTCTGTTGGACTCAAACTGATTTTTATAAATTGGAGTACGGAGGAGGTGCTGTCATGGTTTGAGCTGTTTACTGAAAACTACACCCTGAGCTTCATCAGGTCCTCAGTGATCCCAGAGACCTGGAGAACTCAGGAGGACATTCAGTCCTGGGGCCTCATGTATCAACCGTGCGTGCGCACAAAAACCTTGCGTGCGTCACTATCCACGCAAAACCCCGTATGTATCAAAACTGAACTGAACGTGAATATGTGCGCATCCAGGTACATTTCCACGCAAGCCCCAGAGCAGGCGTACGCACGTTTCTGTGGTTCTTGTTCCTTTGGCGACACTTACAGGTGATTCAGAGAAACTGAAGCCCCACAGTCTGTGGTTGACTTTAAGAGCGGCTTGAAGACCTTTCTTTTCAACCGAGCATACTCTACTCCTCATGATTCTACTTTTGATCATAGCTGATACTGTTGTTGATTTTAATTGTTTTATTATTTGTTTTATTGACATTTAATTCTGTTGCACCTTGTAGCACTTTGAGATTTCCATTAATGAAAAGTGCGTTATAAATTGAATTCATTATTATTATTATTATTATTATTATTATTATTATTATTATTATTATTATTATTAACTGTTCATGATGTGAAAATGATTAATATTCCCATCAAACACACGATTAACAAGTATTACATCCACATGACGCAGTTAAATAAAGGACGCGCAAAGTTGTGCCAAAAATAAATTTAACAGGAACGGATTCATTCAGCCTTACTGGAGGATATAATAAATAGTGTAACACGCAGAGCATTTATTTATAAACAGATATAATTTTCTGATCTAGGATATGGCTTATCAGCCGTTTTCAGAAATAATCATTTTTCAGTTTGGCACTGCTGCGCTCTGGAGCAACACAGGAGCCGTGCATCACGCGTGCACATCAGAAGCAGCGATCAAACTGTTCCCGAGCTATGAGGGAGCTGCAGGCCGATCAGGGCTGTCCAGTCCACACAAAGCCTGATCAATGGAATGTCTCATCTATATGATTCCAAAGGCTGAGTGGTCGCGCTTTGGAGCGCGCGCGCACCCTCGCCGGTTACACGGCAGCTGGAGGTGATTCATAATCTGCGTTTATTGTAGATTTCTCCAAAATGACACGTGAAAGTACACCATATATAACTTGTAGGAGAGTAAAAGCTTCACAGACAAACAGATTGCGCACAAGGCTGCGGCGCGCGCAGCGTTTGGAGACTCCAACATCACGTCATGTCATGAAAACTCTCCACTGAGACGCACAGACCCGTTTCTTCATATCATCTATTAAATAAACAAAGATCTATGTTCTACCAAACATCTAAGTTCCTCTGTGTTTACAGTAATTATGGTAATAAACTCGTGCGCAAAGTTAATATTTTCACTCAGAATGAATGGATGAGCCGTTGCGCACCAAAGCAGGGTGCGCGCACACACAAATACCGACACACAATCACTCGTTCTTTGCGTGATGAACACATTTTATTACTATTCTTACTTAGGATTATTTTCCTCACTCATATTATATTAAATTCATTATTTTCCTGAATCTAGAAATGATTTCTGATCGCGCAGGGATCAAACAAACATGTCCTTCACACATGCAGGAAGTAATTTGCATCTGTTTAACATATGTAAATGAAGGCGTGTCAGGGGAGGTGTCTCACGTGCGCTCAGTTCCACGTTAATTGTGATGTACAAAAGGAATGTGCGTGGATTCCGGTGTACGCACAGTTTGATACATCTGGATTTTTTTGTGCGTACACACTTTTCTGGATTTGACCGTACGTCACTTTTCAGTAGGAAATCCACGCAAGTCTTTGTACATGAGGCCCCTGGTCCGTCTCACGTGAGACGAGCTGCAGGACCTCACTTTGTTTATTTGTTTTTGTTTGTTTCTTTTTATTTATTGGACTTTGGTTAGGGTCTTTTATGACCCTAACAAATGTAGCGACCATCATGCAAAGTCTCTGAGCGGCTGAAAAGTCTCTGAGCAGCTGAAGGGAAGTGGTTGTTGACGCGCGAGCTGATCGTGACGTAGCTCCAATATTTAATCTGTTGATATTCCAAGCAAACATTGTAGAAAAAGCAACATGAAGGGAGGTCGTCTGATTCTAGAGAGCTCCGGTCCAAACACTGGACGCCATGTTTGCTGCTGCTGCGTGTTGCTCAGCGCAGTTTGGTTCTGTCACGTGAAGCTGTTGTTGAGACACGCCCCCCCATGTTTCGCTATGGGATTGTGACTGAGGGATTTTGAATGTCCAAATGTGTGCTGTGGCTCTGCGTGCGTTCAATAAAGTTTAAGGATTCGCTGTTACCTATTGGATTAAAATGAGTGGATTATCTGCTGGGTCTGCTGTTGAGAAACCTGAAAAGGATAAAAGAACTGTTGTTCTCACCGACAAAGCTCTTGAAAATAAAATTAAACTATCCAAACAAAGCGGAAAAAGCATGTAAAGAAAATGAAAGATGTAATATCAAAGTCAAAGTCAACTTTATCAAAACTGCAATACTGTATGTACAGGACATACACAGGATTGAAATTGCATTTCTCTCTCAGTCCCTCGGTGCAACAGTAACCATTTAAACACTAAACAATTAATAAACAAGCATAAAATGAAATAATAAAAGTTTAGTACTGTCCTGAGTTTTTTGCATAGTAGTTTTTCATAGTAGTATAAAAGTATAAAAAGTTTCAGCAACACCAAAACACCAACATTTAATAACCATCCATCCATCTTCTTCCTCTTATCCGGGGTCGGGTCGCGGGGGTAGCAGCCTAAGTAGGGAGGCCCAGACTTCCCTCTCCCCAGCCACTTGGAGCAGCTCCTCCGGGGGAATCCCAAGGCGTTCCCAGGCCAGCCGAGAAACATAGTCCCTCCAGCGTGTCCTGGGTCTTCCTCTGGGTCTCCTCCCGGTGGGACATGCCCGGAACACCTCACCAGGGAGGCGTCCAGGAGGCATCCTAACCAGATGCCCGAGCCACCTCAACTGGCTCCTCTCGATGTGGAGAAGCAGCGGCTCTACTCCGAGTCCCTCCCGGATGACTGAGCTTCTCACCCTATCTCTAAGGGAGAGTCCAGACACCCTGCGGAGAAAACTCATTTCAGCCGCTTGTATCCGAGATCTCGTTCTTTCGGTCACAACCCAAAGCTCATGACCATAGATGAGGGTGGGAACGTAGATCGATCGGTAAATTGAGAGCTTTGCCTTTTGACTCAGCTCTCTCTTCACCACGACAGACCGGTACAGCGCCCGCTTCACTGCGGACGCTGCACCTATCCGCCTATCGATCTCACGCTCCAGTTTTCCCTCATTCGTGAACAAGATCCCGAGATACTTAAACTCCTCCACTTGGGGCAGGACCTCCTCCCCGACCCGGAGAGGGCATGCTACCCTTTTCCGGCTCAAGACCATGGCCTCGGATTTGGAGGAACTGATCCTCATCCCGGCCGCATCACACTCGGCTGCAAACCGCTCCAGTGAATCATTATCATAATCATAAAATGAAATAGAGTCTAATATATCTTAAAGAGTTGATGAAAGATGATAAAAACTATTCACGAGTAAAATCACAGCTGGGTGAGTTAACACACCTGTTAAAGGATGCCGTTGTGTTGCCATGAATCCTTGCTGCCTTTAATCCAGCTTGATGAGAAAGATCAACAAAAGACATGGTTTTCAAGTATCATTAAATACAACAAAGGGTTTATTGAGGATGCTGAAATATGGCTTTCTGAAAACGAGTAAATGCTCGAGTAGAACATCCCCTGACATGTTACGGTCACAGGAAACTCCATTAGGAGAGAAAACGGAGCCTCCGTTATCTGTCGAGATGATGTGTTGCCATCTGACAGCGTTTCAAATCAAGGAAGCAGTTAAGCTCCAAGTCTCATCAACTTCATCAGCACGTCTCGGGGCAGAAGCTGACATGGCTGCCTTGCTCACACGTCAAAATATGCTGAAAGAAAAACATGCTATTGAAGAACAGGAGGAGCAACTTAGGAAAAGAAAAGAACGGCTTCAACTGAAGCAGAAATAGCTGCAACTGCTGCAAAAGTAAATGTGCTGAAAACTGGATCTGCAGTGCAAAGCTCAGCTTTGTATCATCATGTCCTGGACGACTGAGAATCTTCACCAGCATAAAGCTCAGCTTCACTGAACTCCAATGGAATGGAATCGTATTTTAAAATAAAAAGAAATGCTGCTCAAACTCCTAAGATACCTTTGTTCTACAGACAAAGAGGAAAAAATGCAGAGCCTCAAATAAAACCAATGCAACGAAATGTGACAACGAAAGGGTCTGCATCCCTACTTGGATCTTCTAATCCTGTAAGCAGAACAAAATCAAATATGCCTCTGCAACAAGCTGCTCAATCAGCAAACAATGAAAATCTGTTGTCCATTATGGAGAAGCAAAATGAATGAACCTGCATGTTGCCACCAGCAAAGTCTCTCTTCACTACCCAAAAGAGAAATTCAACCTTTTGATGGTGATCCGCTTCATTTTCAGGCCTTTATGCGTTCATTTGAACAGGCCATTGAATCAAAGACTGGTGATCCTGATGAGTGCCTGCATTACCTCGCACAGTACACAAGGGGGCAGTCCAATGAAATTGTCAAAAGCTGTCAATATGTGCCTGATGGTGGTGGATATGTAAAAACAAAGACTACCGTAATTTCCGCCTGATAGATTGCACCTTTCTATAGATCGCTTTGTCCAATTATTGGCAAAAATTTGGAAAAATCCATAAACAGATCGCACCTTTATTTAGGTCGCATCTATTATGCGTCACCGCTACGTGACGCGTCAGCGCCTCATTTGCCCTGCTGAAAATGGTGGCCACAGAAGCGAGCGAGCACAAAAGAACTTTACAAGATTAACACGGTAAAAACAATTACTTGTTTGCTGAAAATTATTTTTTTTCTTAGCTGACATTATAGCACAAGGGTTCCTGAGCTTAACCGTTCCTTAATCAATTCACGAAATGGTCAAATCTGCTGAATTTAAATTGTTTCGCTTTGACGTCTTCCAAACGGTCGCGTGCGCTGCTATAAAATAAATGATAGATAAATCAAATTTTAGCTCAAACGTCTCATACAGGTCACAGTTTGTAAATGACCACCAAGTAATTACTTTCTGTAAGTTTGAAAAAAATCTGTCCTGTGGATCATGAGTTATCTAAATAGTATTCGTTGAGGTAGCTAACTGCTAACAACAAACAACGATGATAAAAGATCGATTTAATTATTTTTTTTATCTCAAACCTCTCATAAAGCTAGTCAGTTGTAAATGTCCATACAATGATTACGTTCTGTAAGTTTGATAAAAATCTGTCTGTGGTTCTTGACTTATGTTACTAACAAACAGCTAACAGTAGTTACCTCCAGAGCAGGAGGCCGGGCAGCGACAGAGTGAGTCTGACTAGAGGAGGCTGCCGTCGGACACATGAGCTGGGAACGGTCGGTGGGTGTACCCTAGCGGCCGAAAGTGGTACTGTACCATTTTTGACAAAATGAAAAACGGTCATATCTGAGCCAAAAATTGGTCTAAAAATATGGGGAAAAATCCATAAACGGGTCTCGCCTCTATAGGTTGCAGGGCATGCAAATTAGTCAAAAAACTGCAACCTATAGTCTGGAAAATACGGTATGCTGTATGAGCATTTTGGAAATGGACATGTTATTGCTTACCTGAATAAAGTTTATTCATGGCCATTGATTAAATCAGAAGACGGAAGAGCTCTTCAGGAATACTGTTTGTTCTTACGCGGGTGTTGTAATGAGATGGAGGAGGTTCATGATCTTTCTGAATTGAACTCACCTGCTAATATGCTTGCTGTGATTAAAAGATGGCCATATAAGTTGAAAGATAACTGGCGAACATGTGACATCCAGGAGAGGCAGCATCGAAGAGCAACATTTATGGACCAGCTCGCCACTTCCTGTTCAGCCGCTCAGCATGATGGTCGCTACAACGGGAATTCAGATCACGTGAGCCAAGATCCACCTCCTGATCCGAGTCCTCACCGTTCTGTTGAGGTTCTGTTGAGGTTCTGTTGAGGTTCTGCTCGGTTCAGGACTGAGCAGAACCTGCAGCTCGTTAAGAGCTCGACCGGCTAACGAGCAGGAACCCCTCGAGAGGCAAACATCTGCTGCCAGATGTGCCGGCTCCATTTTCTCACACGTTGTTGCTTTTTCTCTGAAACGATAAAGTGCTGGTTCTGAACCAGCCGGTCAGAACCAGCCGGTCAGAACCAGCCGGTCAGAACCAGCCGGTCAGAACCAGCCGGTCAGAACCAGCCGGTCAGAACCAGCCGGTCAGAACCAGCCGGTCAGAACCAGCCGGTCCGGTTGTCTCCGTGTCCACCTGAACCTCAGAGCTTGACGTGTCCTCGCAGGTATGGCAGAGTTGGCGAGTCTGGTGCAGCGTCTGGAGGTGGCGGTGGGTCGTCTGGAGTCCATGTCGGGCCCGGGGGCCGGCGCTGGAGTCTCTGCTGGGGGAGGTAACATCTGGTTCTGATCCGGTTCTCCTGTCTTTAGGTGTTGGGTTCCTCAAGTTTTGTTCACAAAGTTTCTCTTCAGAACTTCTTTTAAAAAAACGGAACCCGTTCTCCTGATGACATCACTTCCTGTTTGTTCTCTCTCTCTTCCTGCAGCCGTGGCGGCGTTCGTCCAAGCCTACGATGTCATCGTGAGCGGCGCCGTGGCCCAGTACGTGTCCCTCAGCCAGCAGATCGGAGGAGACGTCCAGAAACATGTAGGTCACCTAACTGACTCCGCCCCCTTTATAGGCCGTGGCTCTGCTCTGATGAGCAGAACATCTGCAGAACATCTGCTGAGTGTCCAGGTGGTTCTGGTTCTGCAGACCCTGTTGGAGTCCAACAGAACCTGCTGACAGTGTGTCCTCCTCTTCCTCAGGCTGAGATGATGAAGCAGGCGTTCTCCAGCCAGAGGAAGCTGCTCGTCACCGCCGCCTCCTCCCAGAAGCCCTCAGACGTGAGTCCAACCCGCCGGGCCTGGACCAGAACCTGCTGCTGCTGAAGCAGGGCTCAGTCAGAACCACCAACACATCAGTGTTTAACATAGACACTGAGCGGGTTGTTGTTTACTGTTTGTTGTTGTTGTTTACTGTTTGTTGTTGTTTACTGTTTGTCTGCTGTTCCTGCAGGCGGTGCTGAAGTCCCTCCTGGATCCAGTCTCTAAAACCATCCAGCAGGTCCAGATGTTCCGCGAGCAGAACCGGACCTCTCCGCTCTTCAACCACCTCTCTGCCGTCAGCGAGAGCGTCCCCGCCCTCGGATGGGTTGCCATGGTAACGTGTGTGTGTGTGTGTGTGTGTGTGTGAACAACAGATGGTTCTGGTTCTGCTGTAAACCCAAACCGTGGCGTCTCAAACTCTGATGGTGTGGAGAGTTCCTCCTCCTTCAGGTCAAAGGTCAAACTCTGTGTTTGTGTCCAGGATCCGAAGCCCGGTCCGTTCGTCAAAGAGATGCAGGACGCCGCCATGTTCTACACCAACCGGGTCCTCAAGGAGTACAAGGACAAGTGAGTGACGCTGCACGCCACTTCCTGTTTACTGTGACGCTGCACGCCACTTCCTGTTAACTGTGACGCTGCACGCCACTTCCTGTTTACTGTGACGCTGCACGCCACTTCCTGTTTACTGTGACGCTGCACGCCACTTCCTGTTAACTGTGACGCTGCACGCCACTTCCTGTTAACTGTGACGCTGCACGCCACTTCCTGTTTACTGTGACGCTGCACGCCACTTCCTGTTAACTGTGACGCTGCACGCCACTTCCTGTTAACTGTGACGCTGCACGCCACTTCCTGTTTACTGTGACGCTGCACGCCACTTCCTGTTTACTGTGACGCTGCACGCCACTTCCTGTTAACTGTGACGCTGCACGCCACTTCCTGTTAACTGTGACGCTGCACGCCACTTCCTGTTTACTGTGACGCTGCACGCCACTTCCTGTTAACTGTGACGCTGCACGCCACTTCCTGTTTACTGTGACGCTGCACGCCACTTCCTGTTAACTGTGACGCTGCACGCCACTTCCTGTTAACTGTGACGCTGCACGCCACTTCCTGTTAACTGTGACGCTGCACGCCACTTCCTGTTAACTGTGACGCTGCACGCCACTTCCTGTTAACTGTGACGCTGCACGCCACTTCCTGTTACTGTGACGCTGCACGCCACTTCCTGTTAACTGTGACGCTGCACGCCACTTCCTGTTTACTGTGACGCTGCACGCCACTTCCTGTTTACTGTGACGCTGCACGCCACTTCCTGTTAACTGTGACGCTGCACGCCACTTCCTGTTAACTGTGACGCTGCACGCCACTTCCTGTACTGTGACGCTGCACGCCACTTCCTGTTAACTGTGACGCTGCACGCCACTTCCTGTTAACTGTGACGCTGCACGCCACTTCCTGTTTACTGTGACGCTGCACGCCACTTCCTGTTAACTGTGACGCTGCACGCCACTTCCTGTTAACTGTGACGCTGCACGCCACTTCCTGTTAACTGTGACGCTGCACGCCACTTCCTGTTAACTGTGACGCTGCACGCCACTTCCTGTTAACTGTGACGCTGCACGCCACTTCCTGTTTACTGTGACGCTGCACGCCACTTCCTGTTAACTGTGACGCTGCACGCCACTTCCTGTTAACTGTGACGCTGCACGCCACTTCCTGTTACTGTGACGCTGCACGCCACTTCCTGTTAACTGTGACGCTGCACGCCACTTCCTGTTAACTGTGACGCTGCACGCCACTTCCTGTTAACTGTGACGCTGCACGCCACTTCCTGTTAACTGTGACGCTGCACGCCACTTCCTGTTAACTGTGACGCTGCACGCCACTTCCTGTTAACTGTGACGCTGCACGCCACTTCCTGTTAACTGTGACGCTGCACGCCACTTCCTGTTAACTGTGACGCTGCACGCCACTTCCTGTTAACTGTGACGCTGCACGCCACTTCCTGTTAACTGTGACGCTGCACGCCACTTCCTGTTAACTGTGACGCTGCACGCCACTTCCTGTTTACTGTGACGCTGCACGCCACTTCCTGTTTACTGTGACGCTGCACGCCACTTCCTGTTAACTGTGACGCTGCACACCACTTCCTGTTTCCTGTCTAAGGTGTTGTGTCCTCACAGGGACAAGGTGCACGCCACTTCCTGTTTCCTGTCTAAGGTGTTGTGTCCTCACAGGGACAAGGTGCACGCCACTTCCTGTTTCCTGTCTAAGGTGTTGTGTCCTCACAGGGACAAGGTGCACGCCACTTCCTGTTTCCTGTCTAAGGTGTTGTGTCCTCACAGGGACAAGGTGCACGCCACTTCCTGTTTCCTGTCTAAGGTGTTGTGTCCTCACAGGGACAAGGTGCACGCCACTTCCTGTTTCCTGTCTAAGGTGTTGTGTCCTCACAGGGACAAGGTGCACGCCACTTCCTGTTTCCTGTCTAAGGTGTTGTGTCCTCACAGGGACAAGGTGCACGCCACTTCCTGTTTCCTGTCTAAGGTGTTGTGTCCTCACAGGGACAAGGTGCACGCCACTTCCTGTTTCCTGTCTAAGGTGTTGTGTCCTCACAGGGACAAGCTGCACGCCACTTCCTGTTTCCTGTCTAAGGTGTTGTGTCCTCACAGGGACAAGGTCTACGCCACTTCCTGTTTCCTGTCTAAGGTGTTGTGTCCTCACAGGGACAAGGTGCACGCCACTTCCTGTTTCCTGTCTAAGGTGTTGTGTCCTCACAGGGACAAGGTGCACGCCACTTCCTGTTTCCTGTCTAAGGTGTTGTGTCCTCACAGGGACAAGGTGCACGCCACTTCCTGTTTCCTGTCTAAGGTGTTGTGTCCTCACAGGGACAAGGTCTACGCCACTTCCTGTTTCCTGTCTAAGGTGTTGTGTCCTCACAGGGACAAGGTGCACGCCACTTCCTGTTTCCTGTCTAAGGTGTTGTGTCCTCACAGGGACAAGGTGCACGCCACTTCCTGTTTCCTGTCTAAGGTGTTGTGTCCTCACAGGGACAAGCTGCACGCCACTTCCTGTTTCCTGTCTAAGGTGTTGTGTCCTCACAGGGACAAGGTGCACGCCACTTCCTGTTTCCTGTCTAAGGTGTTGTGTCCTCACAGGGACAAGGTGCACGCCACTTCCTGTTTCCTGTCTAAGGTGTTGTGTCCTCACAGGGACAAGGTGCACGCCACTTCCTGTTTCCTGTCTAAGGTGTTGTGTCCTCACAGGGACAAGGTGCACGCCACTTCCTGTTTCCTGTCTAAGGTGTTGTGTCCTCACAGGGACAAGGTGCACGCCACTTCCTGTTTCCTGTCTAAGGTGTTGTGTCCTCACAGGGACAAGGTGCACGCCACTTCCTGTTTCCTGTCTAAGGTGTTGTGTCCTCACAGGGACAAGCTGCACGCCACTTCCTGTTTCCTGTCTAAGGTGTTGTGTCCTCACAGGGACAAGGTGCACGCCACTTCCTGTTTCCTGTCTAAGGTGTTGTGTCCTCACAGGGACAAGGTGCACGCCACTTCCTGTTTCCTGTCTAAGGTGTTGTGTCCTCACAGGGACAAGGTGCACGCCACTTCCTGTTTCCTGTCTAAGGTGTTGTGTCCTCACAGGGACAAGGTGCACGTGGACTGGGTGAAGGCCTACGTGTCCATCTGGACCGAGCTGCAGAACTACATCAAGCAGCACCACACCACCGGACTGAGCTGGAGCAGAACCGTGAGTCTGGAGCAGAATCACCTGTTGGGGGCGGGGCTACTTGTTGTTGCGTAACGTTCTGACCTTTGAACCTCTGGTTCTGAAGTTCTCTGATTCAAAGTTCTAGTTTCATTTGAGCTGCGACCCGTTTCCTCCTCAGGGTCCCGTGGCGTCGGCCTCCTCTGCTCCTCCCAGTGCTCCTGCTGGTGGGTGTCCTCCCCCACCTCCCCCCGGACCTCCCCCTCCCTCCATGGCCCTGGGCGAGCCTGCGGGCGGCGACGCCGGCAACCGGAACGCCCTGTTCGCCTCCCTCAACAAGGGGGCGGACATCACCAAAGGTGGGGTCAAAACTGTTGTTGTTGACTTGTTTATTTGTCTTGAGTTGGTTGTAAACAAATATTTACACCGTGGTTCCGAACATCCATCATGTGGTTCTGGTGTCGGGGCAGCATCAGAGCAGGAGGTGCAGAGCTCGCCTCCTCCATGTGGAGGAGGAGCAGTCTCTCCTGGTGCTCTCTAAAGACTAGTCCAGCTGCCCTCAACTCATTGATTGATGTGAACCAAGTGGGAATTGAACCAAGGACCTTCTTGCTGTGAGGCTGAAGCTAGGTTTATACTAGTGTCTCACGTCTTTTACCCCCCGCTGAGTGAACCCAGCGATGATGCAATTGCGTGTGTGTCACCGACCGCATTGAGTGTTTAATAATAATAATAATAATAATGCATTTTATTTGGTAGCGCCTTTCAAAACACTCAAGGACACTTTACAGCATTAAAAACACAATAAAAACAGTATAAAATAACTATATACCGGTAAAAAGAAAAATTAAAATCAATAAAAAAGAACACACAAAAAAAGAAAATATATAATATATGTTTATACTTGGCAAGACGTGGGGGATAAATTATAATAAATCCCTCCCTCTTCCCTCCCACTGCATACCAGGATTTCATGAGGGGTGGTTTGTTTAAAAGAAATTGGACCTCTAAAAGATGTAAATGCCTCAATGGTCCCGCGGGGAACGTGTCCTCTTTCCACTCAAAAGACTCTGGTTCAATACCCACTCGGTTCAACTTTATTTTATTTTATTGAATTTATTCATTTCAAATTGTAAAAACACAAGAAAATTATTTACAAAACCACATTATAAAACAAAACAATACATGAAATGAAAGGAGGCAGAAGAAGAAAAAAATCTCATTATTTCTGCCCCTTCTTCAAACAAAATTAACAATCAATTCAAATAGCAATCACATATATAAAAAATATAAGATATTAAATGATTTCTCACACAAAACCATAAATTCTGAGCTTTGAACAATAACAAAAGAATATTATAGTCAACCAAATCATTAAAAAAAAAACTTTAGCAATTTCAATTTGTAAAACAAAGCATTTGATGGATGGCAGTAATGTTTTCTTGTAATAATTCTTATGGCTCTCTTCTGTAAAATAAAAATAGGCTTTAGTTACAGTTTTGCACGCTGTACCCGTATAACCGTATTATTAAAAAATAAAAACTCACCCATGTGAGATTCGAACTCACGTCCTTGGGAGTGGCAGTGCAACGTGTTTACCACTACACCACCACGGCTTGTTGTTTAACAGCGGAGTTTGCTTTATTTTAAAGGGTGCATGCAGGCGCGCGCATGCTTTTGTGTGCTCGCGCGTAAATATATATATACTGTATATATATTGGTGTGTGTGTGTGTGTGTTGGGTGCAATGCGCAAAGTGTGCTGAGGCGCACGGTTTGCGTGCGCGCGCACACACAGACAAGTTTCTCTTCAAAACTATCCATGTGTCTGTCAAAGCAAAAACAAAAAACGCCCACAAACTTTGAACCAATCACACGCTGCGAGCCGCATCGTCGGCGTCTCGGAGTTCTGACTGGGGGCCATGTACACGACGCGCTGTCACCGGGGGATCACAGCGGGAGTGCGGCCAAAAGTTGCGCAATGATTGCTCACTCAACGGGGGGTAAAAGACGTGCGACAGGGCGTCTGCCGAGTATAACGAGGCCTTGAGGCAGCAGTGTTGACCACTGGAGTTCATTCAGGTCTAACGAATCTGACCCGGTCCGATCAAATGAACTAATGACATCAACATCTGTTCACATCAGCCTTCTCACTTTAGTTTTTTATTTTCCTCTTGGTTTAGTGTTTTTAACCATTTTGTATTTTTATTTAGTTTAATGTTGTGAAGTTTCTTAAAAAGCCAGAACACATAAAATGCATTTTTATTGTTTTTATGAAGATTTTACTGTTTTTGACCAAATCACTTTGACATGGTTTAAAAACTGATCTCAAAGAAATGAAGACAAAATGTTTGTGTCACCAACAAACAAACATCAGCTGTTCCACAAATAAACAAAATACTTTCAGAGCTAAATTAACACTGACACGCACCAACATATGTAAATTTAACACCCCCACATACTTGGGATAACACGTACCTGTGACCCATTCAAAGTTCAGTGTGTGAAAACAGAGCTTACATATGTTGGTGCGTGTCAATGGCTTGTCCTGTTATAACTGCTCCCCCTCACTGTCTCCTCACTTAATTGATAAAGCTTTTCGGATGAGAAGCGAAACGTCTTGTTTGTAACAAATAAAGTCCAGTTGTTCTGTATTGAACGCCTTTTTTGATTTTATCATGTCCTGGATGACTGAGAATCTTCACCAGCATATTGTTTATCAACTTTGATTTGTTTATAAATAAATATTTACACCGTGGTTCCAGACAAACAGATTTATTGTTTATAAACTTTGATTTGTTTGTAAATATTTACACCGTGGTTCCAGACAAACAGATTTATTGTTTATCAACTTTGATTTGTTTATAAATAAATATTTACACCGTGGTTCCAGACAAACAGATTTATTGTTTATAAACTTTGATTTGTTTGTAAATATTTACACCGTGGTTCCAGACAAACAGATTTATTGTTTATAAACTTTGATTTGCTCTCAGAACCATTATTACTCTTTTCTCTGCCCTTGCTCACAACTTTCTTTTGTTTCTTTCTTTTCAAGTTTATGTTTTGCTTTATGTTCTCTGAGTGTTTTTACAATACAGACATAATTTCAGGGCAGTGAGTCTGACAGTTGCACTCTCGCTTTCCCTTCATCCTTTTTGGTTTTCCTTTGGCTTCAGACACTTAGCACTGCTTTTATCTAAAGTGGTGATTTACAAACACCAGTTTGGGTCTGCAGAACCCGAGTTGGCTGTTGCCAATTTGACTAGCCAGCTGGTAAATATTAAGACCATGTGTGTAACTATGTGTGCGTGATTGTGTTTGTGTGTGTGTTTGGTAGTTAAGGAGCTCAACTCATCTCTGTGATTGGTTGTCAGGAAAAGTGAGAATTTCTTTTTTTCCGGACAGACATATAATCATTTAACGTCTGCGAGTCAAACAGCTACTTTTTATTTATTTTTATTTATTTA
>JBBPBX010075913.1:0-17241 GCA_038048925.1 Garcialebias charrua | reverse complement strand
CTCCAAATAACATTCTTGATTCTTAGATTGGTTAGTCACGTGTGGATTTCTGTCCCAGGATTTCAGGTAGGATGCAATGTGTAAAATAGTGCTGAATTTTGGGAACTGCTGTTTCCCACAGCTGGTCATCTGGCAGAATTCTTTCCACATAAATATCATTTTCACTCCATACTACAAAATCACAATATTGTACATCCACAATGTGAATCTGATCCTGGAGCTGATGGTAATAAGGATGGTTCCTATCCAGTTGTACAGAATCTCCAACCTTGACGAGACGACGAGACAAAAACCAGGCTGTCCAGCACACATCCTCAGACTGACTTCATGCTCTTTGCTCTGTGGGCACTGAAGGACAAGACAATGAAACTTAGACATAAAAAATAAATACGGTAGTCTCCAAAACATTTCAATATGATACTTTTTTAAAGATTGTGTTTCACTCATTTCACTATCCAACACCAATGTTAGAAAATGAGACTATATTTATGTCTCTGTCAACCAGGTGTGTTCCACAGGTAAGAATGTATTAATCTGGACTAAGTTTTAAAAGGTGATGGAAAGGTCACACATTTTTTAACTGGAAACAAGGCAACATCCCACAAACTGCAAGACCATCCCCAAAACTACGGCTACATGCTGTGAAATATGCAAACAACAAAGATTTGAGTAAAAAATTATAGTTGTAACATTCATACTGTGAGGTGCGCAAAGTCTGCAGTGCAGTACCCTAATGCATGCTCAATAATCCAGGTAGAAAAATCTAAAAAAGCTAAGTCTGCAGTGCAGTAGTCCAAACCTTTTGAGAAATAAATTTTACCTTGATTTCACACACCCTGGCTCCATGACAGTCACATGAAACGACTCCATCTGGTGAGGCTCCCATGTATGGCCACCTTGAGTTTAACCAGCTAGTATCTGAAGTTACAAAGAAGATACGATCACCTTGATGATACTGTATTATCAAAACAAAAAAAATCATAATATTTTCAGTACATTAACTTACCTTTTTAATGGAGTTACTGTAGATCTCTGACCTACAGTGTAGAAATGCATATGACTCAACGTTAACACATACAACTCCAGCACGAATTTGGCTTTACAGAAGCTAAATATATTATTTTTAAGTAGATCCACGCACATAGAAATAACAGGGGGCTAACTAAACTTGTTGTTAGCATTAGCGATAGCGTAGTTAGCATAGGCTAATTACTAAATAAATAATACATCTCACTACTCACCCGGGCAGAAACAAGTCGACAACCATTTAAAGCTTCTTTTGATCCTAAATGGTTAACCCAAAACTCGTCCTCGCCAGTTTATTTAGGGCTTTGGCATACTTGCTGTAATCCATTCTGCTGTGTTTTGAACTGGGGAAAATCACTTCCTGCCCCGCATCTGAATTTCGCGCCACTTCCGGGTCACGTGATTGCAACCCAGCAATAGGATATCGTCCAAAAAGCCAATATATCGTGCATCCCTATCTTAAAATCTTGAAGTCATCATAAGTTTTTTTTTTTTTTTTTTTTTTTAAACAATAGAACAGGATTCCATTGCAGTTTGCACCAAGCAGCTACTTTCCATGTTTTCCTTGTAGGGGAAGTTGTGGACACTGGTTTTGACTGATCTATACCTCGTGTTTCTTCTGACGACTAGCTATGAACTGTCAACCAGGTGAGCGTTCAGATCCCGCTTCACGCTGGAGGTTTGTGCGCGACGGTGAAGTTCTACTGCTGACAAACACTCTTTGTTTCAGTTGGCTCGTCCTAATCTCTGGAGACCTGCATCAGTGCCAGGATGAAAACGGATACTGATTACCGGTTGTTTATTTGAGAATCTGTGTTGTGAGAAATTCAGTACAATCTAGTTACAAAAAAATGGGTCACAGTGTTGTTTTGACAGCTCCAGCTCTCCCCTCCCTAAATCTTTTGAACATCTGATTAGAAGTACCAACACTGAAGTCAGTCCACGTGCCAGACTTTAATTTCAGAGGGCACTTCTTTGGAAGTAAAAAAAAGAAGTTTTTTTTGTGTCCTTTTGGTGACAGGAGGAACATTTGTAGCAGACAGCCTTTCAACACCAGACTGCCATTATGTATTCAATGTCAAACTCACAGCACTGCTTGAGCTTTCTGAGCACACTCTGGAGACGTGTGAAAGTGCTGCTGGGTTCTGCCACTTCTTCATATCTCTGTCACAATTAATGTTCTTATTTAAGCTATCTTAAAAAAGACGCTTTTAGGACGATTTCAAAGGGATTCGGTGCAGTCAGGGGTTGATGAAAACTGCTGGCTTACTGCGATAGTATTTTTTTCAAGTCGGATCTGAAACTCATTGAAATGTAACAAGGAGATAAAATGTCAAAGGTGTCCTTGACTACATCTCATTTTTTTATATTTTTCAGAATACTATGAATAGTCACTGTTGATAACTTCTCCCCATTATTTTGTGCTTTCTGCGTTGAAGCCAAAAAGCAGTTTTAGCACCTTATTATTTGCAGCTGGCACGTACAAACAGCATGTGCTAATGCTAGAGACAGTACGCTAAGCTCTGCACGGAGCCTGTTACTTCCTCTGGGAGTTTACACCTTCAGTTTATCTACTTTATACCTAAGGCTACCGGCTAAGACTCCTTGAAGAGCAGAAAACTGAAAGTTATGCACCATAACTCATGTTCCCTGAAGGAAGGGAACGAGGTGCAACATACTTGCTATGGGAATTGCGCCCCCGCGCGATTACCTGAAGGAATATACTCACGCCTTTACGGCTAGGGGCGTCACCGCCGCGCCAGAGGCCCCGCCCTCTGGGTACTTAAGCGGCTTGCGCCCCTCCATCTTTCTCCAAAGTTGCACTTCACCGAGCTTTCAGCATTGAAAAGGGCCAGATATGTTGCACCTCGTTCCCTTCCTTCAGGGAACATGAGTTATGGTGCATAACTTTCAGTTCCCTTTCAGTCTGGTTCTCTCAATGCAACATACTTGCTATGGAAATGTACAGCAACCCCTCGAGTTACGTCAGGGATAGGGACCTACGTGTGTGACTTAGGTCGATTTTGTCGTACCTCGCGGACCAAAAACACATGCCTATCGTAGGTCCGCGTTTCTGACATAGGTCGCGGTTATACCGCTAACGGAGCGCCGCACACATATTTAATGGCATGAGACTGAACAAGCAGACATACTAAGGCCATAAACACGCACAGAACTGCACAATAAATAAAAAATATAATGTCTTACTTTGAGCCGGTGGCCCCGACTGCCAGGCGGACATTTGCGGCGAGCTCCCGGCCGCAGATGGATCCTCCGCGGCATGTCGGCTCGGTGTCTTCGCCTGTGTTAGCTGCTTTGTTAGCTGCTGTCGTTAGCATGTCGGGCGGCGTTGTGGCCGCCGATCGCGGGGCGATCCGCGGCTGCTCCTCCGGACCTGAGACGTCCACAGAGTTGACCGAGTGTTTCCAGCTCATTTATCCGTATGAGGCAACCCTGATCGGGCACACGGAGCCAGCTGACAGTAGCCTCCGGAGCTCCATTGACCGCAGTACAGTTGTAAAATGGCAACCGGAAGTGGCGAGCGGAAACCGGAAGTTGCGTAAATACGATTAATTTCTTATCAAAACGTAAAATTAATAATTATACTTTATTTATAAAGCCATTTAAAACAACCACAGCTGCAACAAAGTGCTATACACATGAAATTAATAACTTTTAAAAAAAAAAATAATAATATTTTAATCATATTTTTATTAAATATGATAAAATCGTAAGTCTGAGTTGCCGTAGGTCGCAGGTGTCGTACCTCGAGGGTTACCTGTAATCCATTCACACCCTTGAAATGCTCAGTAAAATGCATGCTAGAGTGAACGTCTGCCCTTGACCAGGAGGCATCTCAAAGCTACTTTCTACTGTGTGTTAGAAAGGACAGCCTGAGTGACGTCACCCGCAGTAACATCCAAACTGTAATGCTTTGCAAAAGTGTTTAATGAGCTCCAATTCGCAGCAGCGCAGATGTCTGCGACTGGTACACCCTTGAATAATGACCAGGAAGTGGCCAAGCCCCGAGTGGAGTGAGCATGCACTCCAGAGGGTACCTGTTGACCTTTGCTACTGTACGCCCTTTTAATGGCCTCAGTCACCCAATGTGAGAGGCGTTGTTTTGATAGGGCCCTCCCGGTAGCAGGTGCTGCAAAGCAGACGAACAGTTGGTTTGTTTTCCTCCATTCGGCTGTTCTCTGCATGTAAGTGCGTAAAGCCCTCACGGGGCAGAGAGCCTTTAGCCTTTCCTGTTCCTGAGTAAGGACAGGAGCAGGTGGGAAGGAGGAGAGATCAAAGTCTAGACTCCTATGGTTCAAAGTCAAGACCTTGGGAGTGTATGCGGGATTAGGCCTTAGTAGGGCTGGACGATATGGCCAAAATTTTTATCACGATATAGTTCTTAATTTCGGTCGATATCGATATAATTCGATATCGATATAAACAATATAAAAGCCTAAAAAAAAACTATAAACTATACAAATAAATTAATGTTCTCCTTGTATTTGTATTTAGCCTCCAAAAAGATGGAAATCACCATCAAATAAACATAAACTTCTCAACCCAATAATTCTCAGTCGGGTCATCTGGACACTTTCTTTTTTATAGAAACGTTTCACCCTCCATCCTCCATCCAATTTCTATAAAAAGAAACTGTCCAGATGACCCGACTGAGAATTATTGGATTTGGTACGTGGATTATTGAGCATGAACTTTCTTGCCATAAAATTCTCAACTGTGTCAATATTAATAGTTTTAACTTTAAACATCTTTAAAATTTACAGCATTGAAATTCATAGTTAATTAAATAAAACTTTTGGGTGTTGTTATTTATAAGAAGCTGACATAGAAATCTCATGGAAATTACTTAAGAATAAAAATAACAAAATCAATTGCATTACTGTATAAAGTAAAATAGTTTTTGAATGACAAAGTTTTGAATATATTGAATAATGTAATGATTGTTCCATATTTAATCTGTTGTATTGAAGTTTGGGGAAAAGCATGTAAAACTATTACAAACCCTGTTTTTTTTTTTGTTTTTAAAGAGCTACAAGAATTATTAGTAGGAAGTGCTATGGTCACCCAACAAATATTTCATCAGTTTAAATTATTAAAATTTTATGATTTGGTTGAACATAGTATTTTACAAGTCATGTATAAAACTGAAAAAAAATTACCCCCCAAATATTCAATTAAAATTTGTTTAAAGTTATTAAACCCTGAAGGGAATGTAAATGTTTGTAAAACCTCCATTTAGGACTAGTTTGAAGGAGCTGAGTTGTAAATCAGGAAACAGGATTGTGTTGACTTGATATCACCATAAACATTTCTAAAACTATGTTTTAAAATATGATTAAATCAAAGTTGTTGGGAAGGTGTGGTGCAGGTGAAGTGAAGGTTGTTGTTTGTTTGTAGTTATTTTGTATTTTTTAAACAAGGGGCAGATATTAAAACACTATTTTCGTCTTTCTGCACATTTTCATTCAGTGTTTTTTTTCTTCTGATGAATTTGTTTTATTTTGAATTTAAAAAACATGCAGCGCTGCTGGGGCTGTTTGTTTACGTCGTAGTTTCAGGGAAACGTTGGCTCAAACTTTATTGTTCTTCATCTTCTGACTCTCATCATATTCTATCGAGTGGAAACTCTTCAGATTAAACAAGTTAGATGTTTCCACCGCTAGTTAGAACGACTCCGTCACGTTTTGCAAAATAAAGAAACCGAGTAGGACTCGCTGCAGATGAGACCTGCAGTTTAACAAAACCGAACTACGTCCACACCGACGAATTAGTCTTTCCTCTCATCAGTGATGTCGTCTGCTTTCTCTTCGCTTGTGAAACTTTGTTCAGTCACATTCTGACGGTCATGAGCACTCGTTTGACTCGTTTTGAAGCGAAAACTTAACGCGCTTTGGAGACTAGCTTAGCTTTTAGCCTGCTACCGCTAACGCCTGCTGCTGGAGTGAGCGCTGCGTA
This sequence comes from Garcialebias charrua, assembly GCA_038048925.1. Taxonomy (NCBI): domain Eukaryota; kingdom Metazoa; phylum Chordata; class Actinopteri; order Cyprinodontiformes; family Rivulidae; genus Garcialebias; species Garcialebias charrua. The sequence continues at coordinate 11,238 of JBBPBX010075913.1, read as the reverse complement.
ACAACGACGTCACCACGCACGTTTTGTGTCACAGCTTTTTCTGTCCGGGCGGGTTGTTGAAGCAGCCGCTCCAACCCGAACAGAAACAGAAAAACGTTGTAAAATCCTATCGAAATATCGAAAATATGCTTAAACTTCATATCATCGTTATTGAATAAAAGTATATCGCGATATTTATCGTTATTGAATTATCGTCCAGCACTAGGCCTTAGTGTGACCTTTGACCCGTCAGGGGCGAATCTGGTACACATTGGATGTACAGACAATGCATGGAGGTCACCCATGCGTTTCGACGAGCAAAGTGCCAGGAGTAGAGCAGTTTTATAAGATAATAAATCTATCTTAACCTCGCTCAGTGGCTCGAATGGGGGGTCACAGAGAGCCCCCAGGACCAGGCCAAGATCCCAACCAGGGGTTGGGTCCTGCTGGGTGGTTTAGTCCGAAGGACACCCTTCATAAATCTTATTATGATTGGATGTGCTCCGGGTGTCCTGTGTCCCCAGCCTTTGTGACAGGCTGAAATAGCTGATAGGAAAACTTTAATCATTGAATAAGAACAACCTTTTTCCAGTAAGTCCTGAAGGAAAGTCAGGAGCTGAGCCAAGTCGCATGCATAAGAAATAATATTTCTTTCTGAGCACCAGGCTTCAAAAATACGCCACGGGCGTATAGAGATTGTGTTGATCCAGCACGGGCATTTTGTATGGTTATTACCACATTTTCCAGCAGGCCTGACGCCATCAACCTGTTCTTTTCAGCCAACAAGCTGACTTTTGGCAGTTCCTGGCCTAAGTGGCTGTACTGCCCCTTCTGGTGACACAGAGGCTGTTAACCCCTGGGGGTCAACCAGGTTGGGAAGAAGGCCTCCTTGCCAATGTGCCCCCAAGTTACCCTGCTCAGGGGGAATTGAGGGCAGATGTAACCTGTCATCCTTATTAGACAGGATTGGAGCAGAAAGTCTATTTTCCTCCTCCAAGTTTGGAGTCCTGGGGCTGTGAGACTGCGAGTTATGTAAGCGAGCAGATCTCTTGACTCCAATCCGTTTTCTGGGTTGGTCCAGTTTACTGGTCCTTGGCTTTAATGGAGCATTGGTACCAGGTAAACCGACCGAGGTCTGTGTTTCACCCATTGGGAGAATTATTTTTGAAAGCAGATCTGGATCAGCACAGAGCGGGAGGTCACGTGCTGTCTGACTACTGCTTGGACATTGAGTGTCCCTCGTTAATAACAAAGGAGCGGCTGCAACGTGAGAACGTGGGGGTGTTCCTTTTGGTTTGGCAGACTTCAGATTATTTGGTGATAAAGAGCCCAGTCCCCCTCGAAAAACAGGAAGAGAGATCTGATTCAGCTCTGACTTGTTTTCATCCACAGCAGGCTGAACACAGTCGCTGCTGTGAAGGTGTGAAGTTTGTGGCTGCCTGAGGGCATCTGATGTAGCCCCCCCGTCGTCAGACTCTGTCAGCTTGCCTCCCTGAGGTGCGGACATGTCACGTGTTCGTCTGGTTAGTGTATTGGCTGCCCCATCGTTCACAATGGAGCGAGGGCTTGAGCACGTGACCCTCCTCACCTGTCTCCATGAGAGGTGTGGGGGGTGTTTGCAGACGCCTCTGTGTCTGCTTACTGCAGATGAATCAGAGGGACTCTGCTGGGGTTTATTGATTAGGCTAATACCCCGTGGGCCGTGAGGGAGGGGGGAAAAAGGCCCCCTCCCTTTATGACGGCTTGCAGGCCAGAGGGACCTGTTTTGCTGAAGATATTTGTGTTGTTGTTGTTGTTGTTGTTGTTGTTGTTGTTGTTGTTGTTGTTGTTGTTGTTGTTGTTGTTGTTGTTGTTGTTGTTGTTGTTGTTGTTGTTTTTTGAGAGTTAATAAAACAGAGAGGAGCTGTTTCATGAACTTTATTCGTGCTTATGTGCAATGACGTACATGATTCTATGTCACTCACAGCAGAGAAAGCATGATTTGTGCATGCTGTAAATATACCAGCTTTTCGTACTGTGTTACAAGTAAAGTCTGGACATGAAGGGATCATTCCCGTTACCACGTGGGCGGGTGATCGTGTAACGTGGAAACGTGGACCTGGTTCATCAGGCACGTTTTTGTCTGTTGTCCCGATTCGCCAAGGAGGCCCTGTGTTTGGTCGCCTGGCAGGGAACAAACCTGTTTTTGCTTCATGCGTGCTCGACGCGAGGCTGGCCCGACGGGGGTCTCTGCCAGGACTCTTCCTCGTATGCTGGCCGCTTCTACGGTGGGGCACGCGTTGCCGAGTGGTGCCGAGACTGCGCAGGTCTGCTTCCAGCAGACTCCCTTGGGTGGGGCGAAGCTTCTCCGGGTGTGCCCACCCGGAGAGCTTCCGCCTGTCTGCGTCTTTGGTCCAGCTTGGTCTGAATTCGCTCCAAAGCTTTACCAAACAATCCCGTCGGCTCTATCGAGTGGTGGAGAAAAGGCACCTTTTGTCCCTCCGGGAGATCCGTTAAAGTCATCCAGAGGTGGCGGATCGCGATGACCACTTCCGCCATTCCCCTGCCCTGTGCAACAGCAGCTGTCCCCATCATATGGAGCACAAAGTCTGTTGCTCTGCGGGCTTCGTCCAGCAAGTCGGCGGCCGCCTGCTTGTCCATTGTTCTTTGGAGCTGTTGCAGTTTTTCAGCCAGGTAAGCCTGCATTAACGCGGACGCGTTCATGGCGCGTGCCACGAGTCCCTGAGCCCTGTAGCACTTCTCGAGTAGAGACGCTGAAGCTCGACAAGCCTTGCTGGGAAGAGTTGGTTTTGTTCCTGATGACTTAGGAGCCAGGTGAGACGCTAGTGTGTCCTCAATCTGAGGCACGTTAGCTATTCCCACCTCATCCATCCCGTCTACGTCGAGGAACTGTGAGAGGGGAAGGAGCATAGGGGCTCTTGGTTGAGTCCAGGTGCGAGTTAGTTCTGTGAGGAAGTCCGGGAACACGGGCATCCTTTGCCTCGTGGCGGCCTGCTGCTTCGAGTAAAAATAGTTTCCTGCCAGCCTCGTGACCTGTTGGCGAGGCGGAGGTTCAGGCCATGGGATGTGCAGCGCGTCCGTTGCTCTGTGGCACAAGTCGAACAGAGCAGGGATGGAAAAGTCAGTTTCTGGGAGCACAGGTACCGGGGTCTGGGAGAGATCTTCACCCTGATCCTCCAGTTCCACGTCTGCCTCCTCCGTTGAAAATTCGCCCGAGGCTGAAATCGAGATCTCGTCCTCGTTCATCATGCCATGGGTGTCGAACTCGACTGTTAGGTCCACCATAGGAGCCAGCACGTCAGGGCTGTCGCCCCATTCGACTCGTGTGCTGTCATGTAGAGCCATGTTCTCTAGCTCCGGTGGGAGTGAGGGGCTCCGTGGTGTCCGCTGGTGTCGCTGAAGCGCCCATGGCTTTGGCGACGAGGTCACCCCGATGCCGCAGCACCGCATCCATCATGAGGCTGCAGTGTGGGCAAAAATCGGGTGTATCCAGTGCTGTTTTTGCATGAAGCATTCCCAGGCAGACTGAACAGGCCTCGTGGGTGTCCATTGCTGCGAGGGAGAAACCGCATCCACTGGGACAGGCGCGCAAAGTTGGGCTCGCCGTCCCGCTGGTTTTCCTTTGAAGTCTCACCTTTCATTTTCCTTTCTCCAGAGGCATGTCCGAGATGAGGCGGGCGAGTCCTTCCAGAATCTTTTTTCTTTTTTCTTGAAATGTCTCCTCCGTCGCGTCGCTTTCACTGGCTCGCTCGCTAGGAGTTAGCAAAATAGCTTTTTTTTCTTGTGGCGTAGTTAGTGCCGTCGAGCGAAGCAACCTGTAGAGAGAGGAGAAGAAAATACTTCAGGGTTAAGACAAATGTACCGGACTAGCTTTCGCTAGTCCAGCAATACGCAAGAATAATTCTCTGTGCGCTCTGTGCAGGGAGCAAGCTCACCTCAAGTTGAGCGATGAAGCAACAGAGAAGTCCCGCGAAGAGGTAATTCAGGTTTAGTGAGGTGAAGGGCAAAAAAGAGAAAGATGGAGGGGCGCAAGCCGCTTAAGTACCCAGAGGGCGGGGCCTCTGGCACGGCGGTGACGCCCCTAGCCATATAGGCGTGAGTATATTCCTTCAGGTAATCGCGCGGGGGCGCAATTCCCATAGCAACTACGTTGCACCGAGATACCAGACTGAAAGGGAATAGTATCTAGTTGCAGACCTGCTTGGTTCTTATAGCATCGTGAAATATCTTGTATATAAAACATATTTGTTCCTAATTATTATTATGGCGATTAAAAAAAAGAAAACGGGCTCGTCAGAACCATAATGCAAGGAAAAACTTACTTTTTAAAAAATGACGCAAAATAGAAATGTAGTAGTCTATCAGTAGCTTAAAGTGTCTGACAAATATCCTACAAACACGAAAAATGGAAGAAAGCATCTTCATATATAAAATAAACTGGCACAATACACACCATTTTACTGTTTTGTCACACAACTGGCATATTTTCTATTGAAATTGGTGCGGTCAAAGTGAAACAGGAAGTGACATCAAAGGGGAACTCCCTGGCCTTTGTTCATTGAAACAATGTTAACTGACCTTACTTCTCTACTGTCTGTTCAAGTTCAAGGTTCTTTATTGCAATTTGCATCACATGTGGTACATGAGGTGGAACAAAATTATGTACACAGGATCCCAGTTACATTCAAAAATGGCAAAAATATAAAGTGTAAAAAGAAACCGTAAATAAGGATCAAGATACACACTGATATACGCTAAACAAACACCAGACGGTACACTAAACAATCTAAGATGTACCTAAACACTATTAATGTAAAACAATACGGTGTAACAACCGCAGCCCGAACATGAGTCTGTGGTGAGCAAATGGGTATGAATGAATACAGCAGCATGAGATAGTCAGCAGCATGATATAATCAGCAGCACAGATACCGGTAAGTCACATATCACCAATTAAAGTGGAATTACAGTACAGTGGTTAGGGATTTATGAGTCCAACAGCTTCAGGGTAGAAGCTGTTCCTCAGTCTAGTGGTTCTACACTTAATGATCTGTAACCTTCTGCTTGAGGGGAGTGGGGCAAAAAAGTGTGTGTGCTGGGTGAGTGAGGTCCTTCATGATGCATGCATGTTTTGTGTGTGTGTTTATTAATCTTTTAGAAAAAAAATCTTCTAATCAAGTCGCTGAATTTCATTTAAACTTTCAGCAAGTACAGGTGCGTCTAAATAAAACTAGAATAAATAAAAAAACATGAAAAAACGTCCAGTATTTTTTTGTCAATTGTTTCACAAAGTGAAACTCGTATTACACGTTACACAGAGTGAAATATTTCAAGACTTAGTTTCTTGTAATTTTGAAGAAAGTTCAATCAAAAATGAACGAATTTTGAATAAAAACCACTCTGAACTGGGATTGTGCTTTCTGTCGTAATCCACTGGAACAGTTCAGCACTGTTCTGCAGGACCATCGGGCTAATTTATAATCAAAAACAGGTAAGATGAATCAGACCGGTCCTGCGTTTCAATTCAGGCCCGGAGCCACACACATCCACCGTGTTCTCCAGTCTGAATGCTTTGAGGTGTTTGGTAGTCAGCCACGATCCTTGTTAATGCTGCTGGTGTTCTGACAGTTCTTTGGTGGGTTTGTTTCTTTTGGCGTTCTTCTGCAGGGTTACTTAGTTCTGAGCTACCAAAGGATTATGTCCGGAAACTAAAAGAACTCGCGCACACACACTCACACACGTGAAGGTAGAAGTGGCGCCTCTTCCATTGCTCCCCCTCTCTCGCTTTGTCTTTTCAAAGCCCTTAAAAGGAAGAAATCAGACAAAAAAGAAAATGTGTGCATGTGGGCTTCAGATCTAGACTTAGACGAAGTCAACTTTTTCTCTTCAGGCCAGAACCACATAAGCACAGCCATCTGTATGCTTTCAGATACTGTACATACTGTACATTGTGACGTTAATGGAAAAATTTGATAACTCGATTCTGTCTGTTTTTCGTTTGCCAGTTCATAATAGAAGACATGAAGCAGCAACAAACCAACAAACACAGCAACCTGCACCACGAAGACCAGCACATCACAGTAGAGGAGCTGTGGAGGGGCTGGAAGACCTCTGAAGGTAAACTCGCCTCTGTCAGCACCAAGATGGCACCGATACAAATTTCTGTTGCTTCTATCCTGATTAAAGTTGTTGGTCTTTTTCGGTTAAAAGAGCTGAAACACCAGGAAGACTGTAGAGGCTTAATACTTAGGATAGTACAAAACAGATGTGCAGCCAGTACGATGTCAAACGCAGAGACCATTAGTAATTATACGCCTGTAAAAGGTGGGACGTGTTATGGTATAGTCTCCATAGTCTCCAACCTTACTCTTGTCCTGCCCATAACTTCTGATCCGCCCAAGATAATTTAATGAAACATACGTATACGTATCATCATTGGGGGGAAAAACTGAGTGTATCTTTTTTGATAATGATGCCTCCTTGTAATTTTGGTGCTCTGTCATCCATGTTCAGGCCCACAGTTAAAAACTTGGGGGTGAACTTTGACAAGGGTTTGAAGTTTGATAAACATATATCCTCTGTAGTCAGTTACGTCTTTTAATCAAAGTAAAAGCATTTTTTTTTTTTAATCATCTTTACCTGAAAAAGCCTGTTCATGCTTGTATCAGCTCTAGGTTTGACTGCTGTAATGGTTTGTATGTTGGAATCTCCCAGTCCTCCATCAGACACCTTCAACTTGAACAAAGCGTTGTGGCCCAACTTTTACCGTAATCAACACCCCCAGATGTGATAACTTCATCCCTGTTTTATGTTCTCACTATTGACTTCCTGTTCATTTTAGAATAGATTTTAAACCTTTGTTTAAAATGACTTCTGAAACTGTTGTATAGTATTGTTGTGTACTATGAGAGAACTTTAAAGGGATTGTGACATGATTTTGTAAATTTGAATATTTTTCAGAACATATATATCTTATATCATTGAGCTCTGGTCGTTTTTGCATAATAAATTATAAATATATTAAAATTTCATTCCAAGTTATGATAGTCATTTCTCTGGGACACGCCCCTAAAATTCTGTGCATTCCGCAAAACAGTCATGTGACGTACACGTGGGGAGCCGCTGCTCAACGCGCATGTAAATAATAATGGCGGAGCATGTCGACTCAGACGAGTGCAGCATTTCTAGTGTTGATCTAAGCCAGGGGTGTCAAACTCATTTTCACCGAGGGCCACATCGGCATAATGGCTGACCTTGAAGGGCCAGATGTAACTTATAAATGTAACTAAATGTAATCTAATGTAATGTAAAATAAATGTAACTACCGTACTCCTTAATGTTGAATAACTCATTTATTATAACTTATTCAACTGACAATTACAGTTGCATAGAAAACATCTGTTTGCTTGTTGCTCTAACATAAATCCTTTTAAAATTTGTCAGCTTATGAAAACCCACATAACTCCATTAATGAAGGATGAAATTGTCCAAGTTAATTAAAAAAAAAACATAAAACTGAGCTGCAAAGAACATGTATGACACATGTAGCATCTCACCCAAAAAGGCTACACACAGCCTTGCATCCAACTGTGAATGACAACAATTTGTGTGCATACACATACCAAAATAAAGGTTGACTCAGTTCACAACTATATTACCGTACTCAAGTTGTTTGGTTAGTCTTTGATGAGGAGATGCTGCCTGTCCTTGAACACACCAAGTGGATTCTCTCTCTATGATTGATCATGTTCTGAAAATGATAAACACAAAACAAAATGCAAGCACAATCATTAAATTGCACACAGTTGAAATGTTCTTCTTCTTTGTTGAATTACATTTTATTATATTTTAATTAATCTAAAAAAGCTAAGTCTGGTCCTCTGGACATTTAAAAAACAAAACAAAACTTCATCTTTCAGGGATGAAGATGTTCACATCCTTGATAGAGAGGAACAATGGTTTGAGAGACGAGTAAAAGAGGCCATCTTTGTGAAAAGAAACCATCCAAGGAAGGGGAACATATTATTTTAGGTGGCTGAAATAATCACCTGTTTTTTGTTTTGTTTTTTTGAATGTCCAGAGGACCACACTTAGCTTTTTTAGATTTTTCTACCTGGATTATTGAGAATGCATCAGGATATATTTGAATTAAATTTTAAGAAAATGCTAACCTGACAAACAGGAAAGTGGACAAGATTGTCCTGTTTCACTTGCCACATCCATAAGTCCAATTTTCGCAGGAAAGCCGTGATCGCGTCGGACATCTGCGTGATGACTTGTTTGCGTCCCTGCAGCTTCTGATTCAGCTGGGCGAGATGGTCGGTTATGTCGCACAACACAGCAAAGTCACACAGCCACTTTGAAGCTAGCTTTCACTGCAGCCTCGTTTTTGGCTGTGGGTTTCATGAACAAACTCTGCTGCGACTGCAGTTTGCCTTTTAATTCTTGGCAGAATGTGTTGCTTTTCTTGAAGGCTAGCTTTAGCGTACTTAGCTCCGTGTTTGGTTTCAAAACCGACACCGCCTCGTAACACAAAAGACATACCGGTCTTTCTCCTGGAAGCACAAACAAGTATTCGCCTTCCCATCTTTCTTGAAACTTCCGTCTGTATCAACTTTTCTCTTTCTGGACATGTTGGGATCATTATTTATATCTCAATTCCACTCGTTGGCATGAAGGTAGAAACACTGCCTCGGCTACCGTAGTCGAAAGGCATTGTGGGAAAACCGTTGTCGAAAGGCATAGTGGGGCTGCCGTAGTCGAAAGGCATTGTGGGAAATGTAGTTTTTGGTCAAAACTCGCTCGTATTAATTTTTAGACACTCAAAACTTTTTAATTAAGCTCTCGCGGGCCAGATAAAATGACATGGCGGGCCACATCTGGCCCGCGGGCCAAGAGTTTGACACATGTGATCTAAGCGATTTGTCTTCAGTTTTGGAAGGTCAATATAAGCAGTAGAAGTTTTAATCTTGCTCAAATCATTTTATTGTATACTCTATTAATGGAAAACTTATTAACTTTTACGATTCAGCTTTAAAAAAACGTGCAGGGAGCTTCGTGGCTTTGAGCATGTCCGATTGCGTTTGAGATCTATCATTTTAAGACAGTAAATCATCCAAAACTCTCATTAATAGACTCTCCCCAAATAAAAACAAACAACAGATCGTACCTGATTGCGCCGACATAATTTAAAAATACCTAAATAGCACTCCGTGTTGACTCGGGATCTATGCTAATGTCTGTTAGCAAGCAGATGTCGGCAGATAGACCTCACGTCTGACATATATCTTTTTTAAACAGTAAATCATCCAAAACTCTCATTAATAGACTCTCCCCAAATAAAAACAAACAACAGATCGTACCTGATCGCGCCGACATAATTTAAAAATACCTAAATAGCACTCCGTGTTGACTCGGGATCTATGCTAATGTCTGTTAGCAAGCAGATGTCGGCAGATAGACCTCACGTCTGACATATATCTTTTTTAAACAGTAAATCATCCAAAACTCTCATTAATAGACTCTCCCCAAATAAAAACAAACAACAGATCGTACCTGATCGCGCCGACATAATTTAAAAATACCTAAATAGCACTCCGTGTTGACTCGGGATCTATGCTAATGTCTGTTAGCAAGCAGATGTCGGCAGATAGTCCAGGTCACGTCTGACATATATCTTTTTTAAACAGTAAATCATCCAAAACTCTCATTAATAGACTCTCCCCAAATAAAAACAAACAACAGATCGTACCTGATCGCGCCGACATAATTTAAAAATACCTAAATAGCACTCCGTGTTGACTCGGGATCTATGCTAATGTCTGTTAGCAAGCAGATGTCGGCAGATAGACCTCACGTCTGACATATATCTTTTTTAAACAGTAAATCATCCAAAACTCTCATTAATAGACTCTCCCCAAATAAAAACAAACAACAGATCGTACCTGATCGCGCCGACATAATTTAAAAATACCTAAATAGCACTCCGTGTTGACTCGGGATCTATGCTAATGTCTGTTAGCAAGCAGATGTCGGCAGATAGTCCAGGTCACGTCTGACATATATCTTTTTTAAACAGTAAATCATCCAAAACTCTCATTAATAGACTCTCCCCAAATAAAAACAAACAACAGATCGTACCTGATCGCGCCGACATAATTTAAAAATACCTAAATAGCACTCCGTGTTGACTCGGGATCTATGCTAATGTCTGTTAGCAAGCAGATGTCGGCAGATAGACCTCACGTCTGACATATATCTTTTTTAAACAGTAAATCATCCAAAACTCTCATTAATAGACTCTCCCCAAATAAAAACAAACAACAGATCGTACCTGATCGCGCCGACATAATTTAAAAATACCTAAATAGCACTCCGTGTTGACTCGGGATCTATGCTAATGTCTGTTAGCAAGCAGATGTCGGCAGATAGACCTCACGTCTGACATATATCTTTTTTAAACAGTAAATCATCCAAAACTCTCATTAATAGACTCTCCCCAAATAAAAACAAACAACAGATCGTACCTGATCGCGCCGACATAATTTAAAAATACCTAAATAGCACTCCGTGTTGACTCGGATCTATGCTAATGTCTGTTAGCAAGCAGATGTCGGCAGATAGACCTCACGTCTGACATATATCTTTTTTAAACAGTAAATCATCCAAAACTCTCATTAATAGACTCTCCCCAAATAAAAACAAACAACAGATCGTACCTGATCGCGCCGACATAATTTAAAAATACCTAAATAGCACTCCGTGTTGACTCGGGATCTATGCTAATGTCTGTTAGCAAGCAGATGTCGGCAGATAGACCTCACGTCTGACATATATCTTTTTTAAACAGTAAATCATCCAAAACTCTCATTAATAGACTCTCCCCAAATAAAAACAAACAACAGATCGTACCTGATAGGCAGTAAGATGGTCGCTGCAGACATAGGACTCTCAGTAGGAACCCATCGGTCACAAGTTCTCTGTACTTCCATTCTAGGCAAAGTTTCTCATCTTTTGGGAATTTGTGAAGGCTCACTTGTTCACTGCTGATATTAGAACACCCAAATGCGCTACAACGTGACAGCATTTTTCAAGTTACACCAAAAAAAAAAAGAGTCGATCTTTCACCAAACAAAGGGGCAAGCCAGGCTCCGCCTTATGCCCAGTGCCCACGTGTACGTCACATGAAGATTTGCATAAATTCACGGGGCGTGTCCCAGAGAATTTATGGTAAAAAATTACCATAAATTGGAATGAAAT